>JBBPDC010000035.1:493629-514200 GCA_037974485.1 Hemigrammopetersius urotaenia
ACGACTTTCACTTGTATTGGAGTAACATTTGACCAGTGGTATCTGTACTTTCACTTAAGTACTGAATGTGAGTACTTAGTCCACCTCTGTACTTCAATGTATTTAACCCAATCTCTGTGTTTTCTTTGTAGGTTTCGGCTGTAAAAATCGAAAAACAGCGACACTCTGTGGCCGTGCGGCTGAACTGCATGCTGCCGGACCAAAGGGGCGGAGTGTGGATCGGAGCGGAAATTAGGATGGAAAGCGCGCGCAGGAAACATATTTTGGAGCCTCGTGCAGCATGTGCATCATGTTTTTTATCTTAAACTCTGTCTGAGAAAGATAAAAAGTGAGAGGGTGGTGGGGGAACAAAGAGAGAGATAGAGGGAGATGGAAGTGAGACACAGAGAGAGAATATGAGATAGTGGAGAAGGGGAGAGAGAAAGATAGAATATGAGACAGAGAGAAGTTTATTTGGGCTATGGTTACATTTCCTTCGATGTGGCCTCATGAGGTGTGAAAACCATTTAAAATCACTTTTTAAAAAAAAAAAAAATACTTTCCTTCAGTGAAGAATAGCGTGTTGTAAGGTATAACAAGCACTTGTTTCTTTATTTGGGATAAAATTTGTAGAAAAATGCAAATATACAGCTATATTTCATATAATATAACATAATTTTCTAATTCAAATGTCCCACTTGTGAGACTAATAGGCTTATATTTGTGTATTTTTAAAATATTTAAACATTTTTACCTGTAGAAATTTTCAGATGTCTCTGTCATTGTGGGCTGTATCAGGGATGAAGAGGAGGATGAACACAGGAGTGTGGTGGACAGCTTTGTTGAGTGGTGTGAGCTAAACCATTTACAGCTTCACAAAGACAAAGGAATTGGTTGTGGACTTTAGGAAGCAGGCTCCTCCTCTCACCCCTGTCACCATCAGAGGAACAGACGTTGAGGTGACTGAGAACTACCAGTACTTAGAGCGTACACACTGACAGTAAACTGGACTGATCCAAGAACACAGACAGTGTTTTCAAGAAACGGCAGAAAGGGCAGTAGGCCAGCTCTACCTACTGAGGAGGCTCTGGTCTTTCAATGTTTGTAGGAAAATGCTGACTATGTTGTATCACTCTGTAGTAGAGAGTGTTGCAGCTGTCTGCTGGGGCAGTGGAGTGAAGGCAGCTGATGTCAAATGGCTAAACAAGCTGCTTAAAAAGGCTAGTTCTGTCCTTGGTGTCAGACTGGAGAACCTGGAGAAGATGTATGAGAAGAGAATGCTGAAAACGCTTCTCAATATCATGGACAACCCCTCTCACCCCATGCATGCCAACAGAGGGGCCATCAGAGCACATACAGCAAAAGACTAAGTGCCTCCAAATGCAGAACCGATCGCCATAGGACATCCTTCCTACCTGTGACAATAAGACTGTATAACTCTTCCTTGTCCTTTGGTCAGTGGCCCCAACCCCCGGGCCGTGGGTCATGTGGTACCGGTCCGCGGGCTGCATAGAAAAAAAAAACTTGTATGAGAATGCTGTTAATAAAGCTGCGAGTACACTTTGGATTTATGTTTATTATTATATTATACCCCAATATTATATTTTTTAAATATCCCCATTTTATGCATATCATTTATTTGTATAAATACGTATACGTATATTTATCTGCCACTCTTTAAAGGCTGGGCCGTGAAAATAGTTTCTGATATTAAACCGGTCCGAAATAAAGGTCGGGGACCACTTCTGTAGGATAAAGATATCAGCATTAATGTCATTAGGTTCTCACTCAGATCATGCAATATTACTCACCTGCTATTTATTTACTCATCTGTATGTTATTGAATGTTTGTTTCATTCCCTCATCGCTTGCTGCTATCTCTTTTTATTAATGGCACAAACATGGCAAAATCACTTTTCATAACTGCTTGCATTAATAATCTGTTATTTTATTTATCATCTGTTACAGTTATTTGTTTCTTTGTTAGTTATTTTAGATATATTATCACTGTTATAGTTATTTGTTACTTAGTTAGTTATTTTGTTATTTACATTTGCACTATTAGTACTGTTTTTTAAACTCTTAATTGTGTTTTTATTCCTCTTGTTGCACTGAGCATGTTTAGGACAAAATAATTTTCTCGGGATAAATAAAGTTCTTTCTTATCTTATTTTCAGAGTGAAACAGTGACACCCTGTGGCCGCTCGTCTGAACGGCACTTCTCTCCGAGGCGGAGTTTAGTTCAGCCGGAGGAAGTTGCGTAGTCCTTTTCACATCAAAAGTGGCCCGAAAACGCGCGCAGAAAACACATTTTGGGCGCCTCGTGCATCGACAGGACCTTCTAGGAAATCTCTGTGGGATCTTGGTGCTCGGTTGCATCTTTGTTTTCTCGCTCTCTCTCCTGTTTCAACACACACTTCCAGCATGTTCGAGGCGCGGCTTGTGCAGGGCTCCATCCTGAAGAAGGTCCTAGAGGCCCTGAAGGACCTGATCACAGAGGCGTGCTGGGATGTGAGCTCGTCTGGGATCTCCCTGCAGAGCATGGATTCGTCGCATGTGTCCCTGGTGCAGCTCACACTTCGTAGTGATGGGTTCGACTCGTACCGCTGCGACAGGAACCTGGCCATGGGGGTCAACCTCAGCAGGTGGGTCTTGGGCACTAAAATACACTTTAGACCTCTTTAATATGGCCAGACGGCTTAATAAGTAGCTTAACGATTCATTTGCAGTGCATATGAAACGGTATATGCAATTAAATAGTTTAAAATACATGCTTCTTATTGAAGCTTTCTGTTCCACCTTAAATTTTGTAGGAGTTCCATTCTGGCGCCAGAATGAAACTGCTGCATTTAAGGTGGAATGGAACGTTCCAATAAGAAGTCACTGTAACCTGATACACTCAACAGCATTCCGCACTATTGGGTCATGATAAACTTAAACACCTCAGAAGTCCCGTATAAACAAAATAAACACAATGTATACCTTAAAATTGTAAATTAGCCATATATCCATTATATAAAGTATGTTTCCTGTTGGTACAGTCCACTCTGATACGTCTTTACATAAGGCTGTTATTTAATAAGTGTTACTACGTAGTTATAAATAGTAAAACTTATAAAATGTAAAAATAAACAGTATTCGTATTAATAATTTAAAGCCTATCTGTCATGCAAAATCCTCCCGTTGTTACACGTCTTTGTATTAGTATTGTTATAACAATGCTATTTAGAGTTATATCATTTTGGATTTTATTATTTAATCCGTTAGATAGTGGTATTTGTACAATTTCTTATGTTATTTATGAAAGTTTAGCGCACGGGCATGTTTGTACATGTCCAGGCCATTATTTATTTATTTATTTACGCGCCCTTTTTGTTTTTTACATGTTTTTTTTTACATTTATCAGCAACTGCAGCGCGTTTTGTAAGGTTATTACTACTTGTGGTATTGAACGTTTAAGTAAAAAAAGTTTAAAACGAAGAAAATGCGTTAAACAAAAGTCTTACGTTGGGATGTGACGTCATTTTCGCGCGCTCGGTTTGGCGGGAAAAGAAAGTACCGGCTCTAGCTGAGCTGTAGTGTTCCCTGTTTGTATATTCAACAAAAATTTTAAATGTGTTTAGGGGATTTAGAAGCGCACTTAAGACGTAGAAATGTTTTGAGGTATATGGAAGAACTTTTGTTGTTGGAAAAAGTGTTTTTCGAAAAAATATAATTAAAGAAATCAGAAAATAAACCCCAGGTGGAGATTCACCTACACTCCTTACATTTACGCCATTAAGTATAAATTCAGTTTATTAAAGTCCACCCATATTTTGCTTTCTTTATGCCCTTTTAAAGTTCTAATGTTCTGTGTATTTCAGGTCTGTCAATCTAATTGAAAGGTCCTTCAACCCAGTTAGTTCCAAAAGCTGTCGCCAAAAACTACACTACCCAATATTAAATGTTTTAGTTTAAGACGATTTCAACTGCACAAATTATATTAAATACACAAATATGATTTAAAAAGGTACATATAATGTAAAGTGGGGCAGTTTTAATTCCATTTTAGTAAAGTTATGCTGCTAAATACGGCATTTTCTTTAATTCTGTTTTTATTTTATTTTTTAAAGTATGTCAAAGATCCTGAAGTGTGCTGGGAATGAGGATATCATTACTCTGCGGGCGGAGGACAACGCCGACTCACTGGCTCTGGTGTTCGAGACGCTCAGTAAGTTTATCTGCAGTTTGACTATTAATATTTTTGACTATTAATATTTGACTATTGACTATTAATATTTTTGGAGAAACGGAGTTAAGTGAACTCCCCAGGACTACTCATGTGTAAACCTGGGAGTCACTGGAAACAGCATGGTTCCACTAACATGTTTTCATGTCTTTCCCCAGATCAGGAGAAAGTGTCCGACTATGAAATGAAGTTGATGGACTTGGATGTGGAGCAGCTTGGAATTCCAGTAAGTTTTAATCACATCTAAACACTTTAAACAGCTGCTTTTCATCCTTTTTGTTGTGTTCAGGGGATGTTTACACTGATCTGCCCTCGTATCCTCAGGAACAGGAGTACAGTTGCGTGGTAAAGATGCCCTCGGGCGAATTTGCCCGTATTTGCAGAGACCTGTCGCAGATCGGCGACGCCGTCATGATTTCCTGCGCCAAAGACGGAGTGAAGTTCTCTGCCAGTGGTGAACTGGGAACCGGAAATATCAAACTGTCCCAGACCAGCAATGTGGACAAAGAGGACGAGGCTGTAAGTCGATTCTGTCAAAAACAAAAAATGAAAGATTTTTCTTGGTTTCTTTCTAAATTAAATGCGTGTTTTGCCTAAAGTAGGTGTTGTAATTATTCAGACAGTAAAACCCAGCAAGAGACACTAGAACACTTCTGTATTTACCACAATTATATAACGAGATTTAATAATTTTCTGTATATACAAAATGTAGTGGATGTTTGAAGTCGTGGCACTCAGTGAAACACTAAAACAGTGAAATTAAATTTTATTTAAGAAATGGATATTGCTGCACAGGGTGACAAGTATGTCACTTCATACAATACAGAAGTGAGAACTATAGAAAAGGATATTGATGAATGTGTAATACCTGACTTAAACCACCAGATGGTGCTCCTGCGCTGCTCACTTGTTAAAGGTGTTTTATTAGGGGAATTTGAGCAGACCAATACATGAGTTATGATGCTCATAAAAAATAAATACATGAATGAGTGTTTTGATAAAGTATTTAATCGGATGTTGATTCTTACTTTTTAGACGTTAGTACTTTCAGTTCCCTGTTAATGAGTTTATTAGTGATGGAGAAAATGAAGGTTATATCTGTAATGATGAATTTTTTCCCCCTCAGGTGACAATTGAGATGAATGAACCAGTGCAGCTGATCTTTGCGCTGAACTACCTGAACTTCTTCACCAAGGCCACACCGCTGTCCAAAACGGTCACACTCAGCATGTCTGCGGACATTCCTCTCGGTAAAGAAAATGCTTAGTTTGCATTATCCTGTTTTTGCATTATAGTTTTTGTGATGTCACAAACAATGCATTTAAATATTTCTCCTTATTCTGACTACATCAGTTTAGCCCTGCCCATTCGTGCACTGATACCAACACCTTTATCGGTTAAAATGAGACTCTTGTTGGATTACATTAACACCCAGGATCACACCTGGAGCTGTGATTCGTCACCCTGTCAGAAACAGTGGTTGGTTAGAGGCTCATTTGTATATTGCAGCCTTCTGTGAAATCAGTATAGTACAGAGACCGGTGTCTTGACGGATCATACATAGTACAGCTCTTAATCACAAGTGTAGTAATGATTTACAGGTTTTTGAATCCACTCTTATGACAATTTGACTGAGTTTCTGAATGAAAATCCTCAAACTCAATCCTCAAAAAGCTAAAGATCTTCAGACCAGTTCTCATGATGTTCCTCTTGTTTTTAGTGGTGGAGTACAAGATTGCAGATATGGGTCACATCAAATACTATCTGGCCCCAAAGATCGACGAGGAGTCGTCCTAAATCTGTCGCAGGAGATCGGGACGTGCCCTGGCTTCAGACCATCTGAAAGGTTTCTACAGAACATTTACTCTGCGCTGGTCCAAACTTCGAGGGAACCGACACCACTGACTGTTCTAAACCAAGAGGCCGGGAGGAACGCCGGACCCGGCTTGCTTTTGGGTTTGGAGTTTTTCCCCGGCTGCAGTGATGTGTTGAAGGTGGTGCTCAAATGCTGTCTGTAGATCCAGTTTCTCCCACTTCCACTTTTTTTTTTGTTGTTTTTCCTGTCCATAAGCACTCGCTCATTCCACGTATTCTGGTATGTAGATAATTCTGTAAATATCATAAATGGGCCTTCTTCCTGTGACCCTAAATAAAAGGTTTTTGTAATGGTCGTGATCTGCTGGTTTGTTTAAAAAATGCTGGAAAAGGTGTAAATTGAGACATAAGGGAAAACTGCAGCCTGCCATATTAACTATATAGAACACCTTAATGTCTTGGATGCCTGGAATTTACAACTGAAGTTTGACAAAAATTTAAGAGCTTTACTATACCAATAAAACAACAGATTCAAACTAAGTTTGTGTATGGGAAGTAAACATTTCTGAGCCCTACATTTAAAGATTAGGAACTCTTGTTAAATGGAACAAACCTTAAGGTCTGCTTGGAAACTAGAGTAATACAGGAAAATCCCTAAAACAATGATAAAAACTAAAATGGTGGAAGGCCACTGGTTAAAATCCCAAGAGTATTGATTGTCTTTTGGTATTGGCCCCAATATAAGGCACACCTGTACACAATGAGACCATTCCATGGAAAACAAAATGAGGTGTTTCTATCACCCCAATACGATTGCCTTCCTATCCCAAACATGTCTGAAGTGAAACACCGTATGTGTGATATCCACTAAGTCTCTAATTATATCCCTAACTTATTGTGGGTAGTGTAATGTATACTTGCCGATTTATCCTGGTATATAAATATACTGATACTTTGATTTGATATATATAATTATAAATCAAGTTCTCTAATATTTATTTGAATTCATGAGCAAATTATTTCATGTTCATTTAACCACACTTACATGAATTACTAGTTAACTGCATTAAAAGTGCTTTTATTAAGGTAGGTTTAATCAATAAAGAAGCTAATTGTCAAACCTTTAGCTGATGTCGCCATCACTTACTAGCACTTCAGCCACAGATTTTGAGCTTATGAAATATTCTCTATATATAATTATCTTTAGTTTAAAGCATGCAAGTCTGCGCTTGAAGTCCTGTTGGTTTCATTAATTTGGTCGCTCTCATCAGCAGACCTGTGTTTCATGTTTACAGAGTTAAATAGATGCTCAAAGTTAAATATGGTGCTGTTTGCTGAGGAGCTGATTTGGAAATTAAAAATGGCCAATTAATCTTTTAGCTTTATTAGCTGATAAGTGGTGGCGTTTGCTTTAAACCTTACAGAGTTTTAATTGGCCTGTGGCTGATTAGAGTGGGATTAAGCTGGTGAGTCTGGAGGGAGTTGGGTGCCTTGTACGTCCTGCAGACTAAACACACACACACACAGGCCCTGCAAGCAAAGTACTCTTCTTCTCTTTATGCTATTTTTTCCTTCATTTTTACATTTTCCCAGAAACTCCTGATTGCTTAAATGACTAAAAACGTTACACAGCACATTTTTCTTAAAAGTATCATTTTGTTAAATCATATCATGTCTAAACTGTGCTTAGTTTACACTGTACATTCATTTAGCAACTTTAATAGAAACACCATCTTGTGATTGATGTGCCAGTCATTTTATTAGAAACAGCCACCTTGTGCTTCCACCCATTGGCCCCTTTTTAGAAAAAGCTGCAGTTTCTGCCTGTACACCATCGAGGAGGAGATATGGGCGAGGGGTTTAAGATAAAGTGGCCAGTACATGTTTACAGTGTGTAAAAACTCCATCAACTCCATTGTGTAGGATACACACTCACACACTATCATGTCGGTGTCACTGCTGTACTGAGAACAGTCCAAACCTCAATAATATTAATAATATCTGCCCCACGTTGGATCAAGTTCAGTGCTGTGCTCTGTGTTTCTGTGAGTTTCATCATAACGAGGAGCTGACAGCTCATCCATCACTCAGCCGGCTCTCACACTGACCAGAGGACCACTCAAACCACTGTGGCAGTATCTCTCCAATTAGACTGATAACTTAACCCCAAAGTCAGGATTGCCCAATGGAAAAAGGGCTGATTAGCACCCCTCTCACAAAATCTTAAGTTATCTGGCTAACTGAGAAATACTATACACTTGGCTTAAGGTTCTCCACGAGGGCCGCTATTAACACTCTGACGACAAGTCCTACTGAAAGGGAGGAAACCCACAGCACCAGAGAGGCAGGACCTCTGTACATCACAGACAGTACTGTGCAGAAGTCGTGACCCCCCCTCATTTCTACCATTTTACTTCGAATCACCTCATTGGTGTGAAAATACCAAAAAAAATCTCTCACTCAGACTGTCAGGCATATGGGGTAGATTAAAACCTCATCACGGCTTTGCAGAATAAACTTTACAAACTAAAACTGAAACTATGATACTAAAATGAACTCAAATTCCTCTATGGAAAATACAGGCGCAACAAAAACTCTTTATGTGATCTAAAAAAGAACTAAAACTGAACTGAAAAAAAACTAAATGAAATCTTATTCAAGAGCAGTGTTTCTGAACCCTGGCCCTGAAATTCTTAATGCCTGTTTAAAGTGAAGCAGAACTAGATTTCAAGATAGACATAGATGAACAAATCCTCATTCAAATCTAAACTCAAGATTAATTTAATCTTATGGTGCAGCTCACACAAGATCAAATTAGATTAAAATTAAATTAAATTCAAATTAATTACAGATATTAATATACAAAACAAAAAACAGAATTAAAACAGGGTTTAAATCCAATTCTGAATCATTTTTACTGGTTTGGAGCAACTCGATTTACAGATAAACCCCTCACGGTTTAATACTGTGTGTTTATTCAGGCAGGCTGGTGGGGGTTCCTCACCCCAGCTCTGTCACATCACTGCATTATCCCTGCAGGATTGCATTTTTCTCTCTTTCGCACAGTTACATCTCTCATCCCTTTCTCTCATCCATCTTCCTGTCATTTTCTTCTGCTTGTCAGATTTCTCATCACCCCTCTTTCTCTCTCTCTCTCTCTCCCTCTCCCTCTCTCTCTCACTCTCACGCTCTCTCTCTCTCTCTCTCTCTCGCTCTCTCTCTTTCTCTCTCTCTCTCTCTCTCTCTCTCGGATCTTCTAAAGGAGATGCTCCTAGAATACATGAATTTGTGACCAGCCCAGAACATTCTGCAACAGTTTAAATAAACGTTGAAGGGTCTGAGTGATTGGGTTCAGTTGTCAACAAACAACACCAATAAAATCAAAAATCTGATTTACAGCAGCGCCCCCTAACGGTCCACAGAAGCGTCTTATGTCAGGGTCAGGCTGAACAGGTTCAACCCGATTTTGCCATCACAGAAAAACATCCAGCTTTCAATCCGGACAGACCTCTGTACCTTGTACCTAAACTAAGACCAGCGATGAGGGGTGTAGCGTGTGGTCTGGAACGTCACGTGACATTTTTGTAATTCTTTGCTCAGTTTGACTTCTCTGATGACGTGTTCTTCGAACCTGGCCTGCAATATATTGAAAAGCATGGCGAAAAGAAATACCAGTTATTTTTCTGTCCCAGTACTCACAGGGCAAAAGGTGGAGAAACATCTTGAATAGTCCATCACATGACTTAAATAAATGTAAAAAATGCTAATCCTCCTCACTGGCTGTAGCATTTCCATACTGCATTTACAGATGCTTTTATCCAAAGCGACTTACAATTGCTTTTGGCATATCACAGATATATGTGAATGTTGTGTTAGGAGTCGTGTCCAGGGACTCTAATGGTGTAGTGTGGTGTGTATAAGGACTCTTATTGTGTAGTGCGGTGAGCTGCCCAGGGTCTGGCTTAATTTCCCTCACTTTCCCTTGAAATAAGACAGACTTTCCTTTAATCCTGTTTCATGGAATACCCCCCCAGAACAGGAATCAAATCCCTGCTCTCCTGCTTGGAAAGCAGTGATGTTATCCACTACACTAATCAACTACATGTTCAGTAAACTCTAATACATTTGCCTACATGGTTTCCAACACTGAACAACTCACTGTTACATATAAACATGGTCTGAAGTATGTTAGTATCCAGAACTGTGCAAAAGTCTTGAGCTTCCCCCATTTCTTCATATTTTTCTTCCAAAGATCCCGTCTGTCTTGTATTTTTAACGTGGTGTGGTCTTGAGGAACAGTTCTCCAGGCTTCCTAAAGGACTTTCAAGGACAGACCTTCGAAGAAGGTGCAGATTATTCCAGGTGATCAGGCGGTGATCAGTATACTGATGGTGCTGAATGTTGGTTGGAACTCCTTTATCTAGGTGCCTTGTATCCTTAGGCACTTTGCAGCAAAACATTTGTTCCCATTCCTTACATTTAATCCACTCAATATGCCAACGATGAAACAGCTTGACAAGAAGAAAACCATATTTTTGCATCAAAGTGATTCAAGGCTAAATGTAAAGAAATGAGGGGCTTAACACTGTAGCCAAACACAGTAACAGCTGAGGCCCGAATGTAAATCAGCAAGTCTTTTACCCACTAATTAGCATCATAAGTGCTAACTGATGGGCTACAGGCTTCCATTACTTGTTAGCAACATTAGCCATATAGCTCTGGTGTTAAAGCTAAAGAAGTGGACACTGGACATCTCCTGGGTCAAGCCTGTTTGGCGTAAACTGGTGGAATTTGATTTTTCACTGAACTTTCGATTTAATCCTGCAGAGCCGGGAGACAGAGAGGCTAAAAATAATCAACTCAGGAACAAGCAGAACCGGTGGGAAGATAAAGAGCTGCAGGAGACGGACAGCCGGGAGACAAAACGTCTGTCATTCTGCTCACACACACACACAGACACACAGACACACACAGGATAGAAACCCTAGAGCTTGTTGTAATCCATCACCTTGTATCGTCATTAATCCTCACAAAAAAACTATTGTGGGGAAAAAAGCTGTGTACTCATGATCTTTTGGTTCACTGTTTCTTATTAATATTGATTTTTATTGACTGTGTATTGATTACAGTTTCCCCATAACTATGTATAAACAGTTGGTAAGAGTGGGTTCATTGCAGAGACTCTGATTTCTTTAGAGTGGAGATGAATGGCACCAGACGTCTCCAACACAAATCTAACCATTTTATTCACTTTTGACCCCCCAGTGAAGCTCCATGTGTCTGAGTGTTTATATGGATGTTGAAGATGGCAAAATAGTGAGAGAATCTGGAATAATCACTTTTCTTTGGGAACTATTTTGCCTATTTAGCCTCATGATACCCTGTATGTATCCCTCCACCATGAATCTTAGGACCAAAAGCTTCCTGACAGTCAGGTAGCCATTTGATAGAATAACTTTCTGTGGGAGAGATTTCAGAAGCTGATGTCTGGGTCCATTCACCTCCATTATGAACAGTTCTGAACAGTTCTAACCCATTATGATCCCTCTGTTTACACAACTCCTGCTCTTCCCCTTTAACATCACTGGACACTGTGTTTCTATACAGTATTACTGAAATATTTACAATGAAACTCTGTTCCTCTGCCCTCATCTCGCCCTCTCTTGTCCTGGGACAGTTTCAGTGCTAAATTTGGGCAGTTCACACTTCTCCTCTTACTACTGGTGAAAGAGTATACATGGGATAGTGAGGTCCTAATGAGGGAGTTATTGATCTGTCTGTAATCCAGAATGGATTTGATGGGTGCAGATAGTGTTGCTGCTTCAAACCTGGTGCAGCTGTCAGTACCGCAGAGAAACCGCTGTGTCTTCCCTCTCCCCCATCACTCAGTTTAACTGTCCTCTCTCTCTCTCTGGGTGAGTAGAGTGGTCCTCCCTCTCCCCATCACTCAGTTTAACTGTCCTCTCTCTCTCTCTGGGTGAGTAGAATGGTCCTCCCTCTCCCCATCACTCAGTATAACTGTCTACTTTCTCTCTGGATGGGATAGGTGGTACTTCCCCTCCCCCAGCGCTCTGTATAACTGTCCCCTCTCTCTGGGTGGGTATGGGTAGGGTAGCTACAAGTAATGGAAGATTATACCCCACTGATTGGCATCAGACCTAAATCATCACCCCAGTTTACATGATGCAAGTTCTACATACACCTCATTTTACTTGTTAGCAGGAGCATTAGTTAATGGGGGATTTAGAAAAATCAGTGGAGTTGCCCTTAAGTTCAAAATGGAAATTTATTATCATTATTGGATTATTTTCAATCATTTATTGACTGTATTGCAGTGGCCCCCAACCGCCAGGCTGCAGACCGGTACCAGGCCATGGGTCATGTAGTACCAGTCCGCAGGGTGCACAGGAAAAAAACCTTCCAGTATTTCCGTTTAATTTACTACGCTCCAGAGAAACAGGCTCAAGGCTTTCACTGATTCAGCGTTGCGGTGAGTCATATTTTTTATGAGCTTTGTATTTGTTTTTGTGGTAAATCTTAAATTATTTTACAATAATGTTTACCATGGTGACCAGAGAGCATTAGTGTGCTGACTGGATTTTACCCATGTTATGTTGTTGGCTCGTTGTTATGAAAAGACTGTTAATAAAGCTGCGAGTACACATCTGCCACTCCTTAAAGGCCAGGCCTTGAAAATAGTTTCTGATATTAAACCTGTCCTTGACGAAGGTTGGGGACCACTGCTGTATTGGATTTATTTAGACTTTATATTTTATATTGTTGTTTTATCTGTGTCTCTTTGTGTCTGTGCAGTTGCAACTTAAGCAATTTCCTCTAGGATCAGTAAAGTATTCCGATTCTAATTCTGATCAAATCTCAGTTCATGTTTACAGCTCACAGTGAATCATGCTGTGCCCTAAACCATGTCCGATCCACCTTAATGAAGAGCTGGATGGGGTCTGAAGGTCCAGAAAAGTTTTTGATTTGTGTTTACAGTAAAATATTTGTTGACTTCTATTGTCAGTGACGTTAGACTTGTCGCTCCTCCCAGATTAAATGAAAAAAATATTTTCCAGACTGATTCTCTGAACATCTATTTGAGATTCTGACCATGTTCTACTACTAAAATGATCTTTCTTTTCTCTCATTGTTCTCATATTTATTTGTCTCAGATCATCAGCTCTTCAAATCAACCAAGGGATCCAAAATAAAACATGGTTTTTCATAAATGAGTATGAACAACATTTGAAATTTGTCTTAGTCTTATCTAATTCAAATCTACCAAAGTCAGACAGTTTTGAGATCCATAAAGTTGTTAAAAAGGAGAAAACAGAGAAGCTGATGAGAACCACAGAAGAACATTTGTCTGAAGTAGATTTTTTTCTTTTGCTCCTGATTTCTCCTGAAGGAGGTTAAGGCGAAACAAGTCAGACTTTAATAATATCCATAAAAGGTTATTTATTTCTGATTTATTTGTGAGCAGCAGAATCTTCTTGGCTTACATTTTCCCTGCTTCAGGCGAAGAACGATGCTTCACACTGCTGCTTAGCTTTTCTGGTCCTCAGAAAGCTCACCTTCTGCTGATTAATTAAGTTTGAGGAACACCTGGGAGATCCATGCAGATAGAAACAGTTTTGCTTAATCACATTTTGGATTAGTTCAGGCAAGAGCCTTCAAACATGCGTGACCTTCAACCTCACTGAGTAAAAACACTCAGAGTAAGAGTCTGGCAGAACCAAACAGAAACCACACCGACAAACAAGACGGTGGAACCAAACAGAACCACCATCAACAAACAAGACAGGCAGAACCAAACAGGACCCATACTGTCAAACGAGATGAGCAGAAACAGAACACACTCCGACAAACAAATCAGGTGGAACTGAACAGAACCCACACTAACAAACGAAAGAAAAATAACCAAATAGAACCCCCAGCAACAAACAAAGTGGACGGAACCTTCTCACCAAGAACATCACGGCTGGAGGCTCTACTGCCGCTGGTCACAGAACAAAGAAAAAGAACATGCCTTTGGCTGATGGACTGTATTTGTTGACCTTGCTTACAGGAACCCTGTATCACAATAACGCAGCAGAGCAGAAAGTAGGCTAACGAATGCATGTGTGTGATCTTTCATGCATGGACGACTTCCAGAAAGTCATGCTGACATTCAGAACCTATAAGGCCAGACGCTGCTTACAGTGTAGCTCCTATAGGCCAGTCCTCCAAGCCCATGATCTGGAGACCAACAAGCTGAAGATGTAAAGCCCAGTCCCAGTTGGCGCTGTGTGGTGTCAGAGTGGTCTCTCATTAGAGAAGCCATACAGACAAGGCCCAGCCAGAGAGGACGGTTTCCAGGTGGGCTGTAATAACACTGTCAATTCATGATTCGGTTGCAGTTGAGGTACCTGGACAGATGTTTTGGAAGTTCTCAATACTGTTCCAGGTAGCGTCTGATTTCTTGACTTTTGCAATGAAGCAGAATCTTGGTCTGATGTTGGAGCAGCTGTGTGCTGATGTTGAGTGTGTGTTCCTCTCCACTACACTTCAAGATCATCGAAGCATCCTCAGTCTCAATCTGAGGAGCAGCTCTCAGACACTGCCATTCTTCGGTCACCACTGAAGAACCGTGAATTATTTAAGGCCCCTCACACACTGCTGTTGATGCTGCACCGTCCAGAGGCGCCAACATCACTGCACATCACTCGTTTTCCATTTCTGAAGGGTTTTCTCCACACACACATCGCAGCAGGAGGCTATTTTTAGATGTTCAAGAGAAGTGTGAATGTTCTGCACGCCTGTGATGTAGAGTCACTGACAGGAGTGGAGGGTTTTATCCTGAATCTGTTTGAATCGTTTGGATAAAAGAGCAGGTCTGTAGGACCCTGTATTCAAAACAACAGCTTTGATCATCAACAACAGCGTTGTGTTTACCTTCAGTCCCTTTTCATGTTCTAAAATGCTTCTCTCACACACACAAATATCATTACTGAACATTCTGAATCACTGAATCGACTCCTGATTCAAACTCCCGGCCTTTCATCACAATGGACCAATCACGATTATTATAAAGAATCTAGATCAGTTCAGTTCTAGAATATTTTAATGGTACAGTCGTTTGCCTTTTTAACGTCACAAAAACAATTAAGTAATTTCCAGACCTATTTTATTTTTAAAAAAGGATTTTTAATGATTTTTAATGGGCCATTTCTTTAGAGGTTCTTCACAGGCTCACAACTTTTAAATATTACCATTGAAAGTTTCTTTAAACAACCCAATTTGGGTCTGTGAATACAAAGAACCTTGTCCTGCAGCTTTTATTTACGCTATATGGACAAAGGTATTGGATGCTTCACCATTACAACAACAGGGACTTGATGGTATTGCATAGACTTTAATACTATGCAGTTAAGGTCTCCCTTTGCAGCTATAACAGCTTCCACTCTTCTTGGGTGGCTTTCCACAAGATTTTGGAGTTTCTGTGGGAATTTGTGCCCATTCATTCTGTAGAGCAGTTATGAGCTCAGGCACTGATGTTGAACAAGAAGGTCTAAGCTTGCAATCTCCATTCCAGTTCATCCCAGAGGTGTTGGATGAGGTTGAGGGCTCTGTGCGGGCCAGTAAGATTTAACCATATCAAACTCATCCAACCATGTCTTTAAGGAGCTTACTTTGTGCACTGGGGCACAGTGATGCTGGAATACAAAATGAGCTTCCCCAGACAAAGTTGTATGCATGCCGTATGCTGAAGCATTAACTGGCACTAAAAGGCCTAGTAGCCCAAACCCCGAAAATAATCCAATAATTTTGTCCATATAGTGTATGAGAGTAAACTGACAATAAAAGCCACGCCCACAATATATATGCCAGACCGCTCTTGCAACTGTTATTCATAATACTCACATCTGATTGGCTCCTGACAGAATGACTGAATCTTACTGGTACCCACCGTTACCTGAGCTCATCGGAACTCTCCTTGCTTCAGGTGCAGGAAGGGAGATGCGAATCGATTCACTCGAGTCGATCAAAAAGATTCATTAGTAAAGATTCGACTCTATTTCTCCTCCCGGTCCTCCGCGCGCAGCGAACGGATGAGAAGAGCGCGAGGCGGCTGGACAGCATGCAGGTAAGAGCGCCCTGCAGAGCGTGTGCACCAGGCAGATCAGGAAGAGAAAAGGAAGAAACAGACGAAACGAGTGTGATTCATTTATACCAGCATTAAACTTTATCATTTAATTCTGGTATAAATGAATCACAGACTAACCTGCTTTATCGAGGAATATTCGAGTTTTCAGTGGTTTATTGTTATTTAAATGTTGGGTTTGTTCACTTTTGAGCACTTTGCAGCGTCTCTCTGTGTGTGAGAGATAGATATATAGATAGAGAGAAAGAGAGTGTGTGTGTGTGTGTGTGTGTGTGTGTGTTTTAATGTTGACCTGCATGCTGTCTGTGTCACTCAGAAGCAAAGGCTGGAGTGTAATTTAGACTGTTAAAGGACCCATTTATTACAAATTTCTTGCATTTTATTTCTTTTTACCGTTTTCCAACCTGTATCAACAGTTTCTGATTCAGTTATTGTAAAAGGTGACCCTTCTAACCTCTTTAGGAACAGTGTACACCGTGCTCCACTGACCCTAGATCAGTTGATCAGTCGAGATGTGTTTGGGTTGAAATGTATCTTTTTTCATTCAGAACTGGAGCTACGAAGGTAACATCACTAACACTAGACGTGAGTAGTCACCCACATTTTTACTGTAAATACAAAACCAAAACTTTTCTGGACTCTCAAACCAAATCCAGCTCATCATTAAGGTGGATCAGACTTGTGGACGTGGTTTAAGACATTACTTACTGCGAGCTGTAAAAACGAACTGAACTTCATTGTGGAGCAGAACGCTGCAGAATCTTCTTACACAACAAGGTCTGTTTTCACAAACCGCTTCAGGAGCAGGAGTGCTGATCTAGAGTCAGTTTCTGTGACAACATGGAGGAATCTGATCCCAGGTCTGTCCTGCTTTGTGAACAGCAGCCCTGGTGTCGTCTGAAACAGCCGCCTTTAGCACTGAGGTTCAGTTCATTTTTACAACTCACAATAAGTCATACCGTGTCCTTAAACATATCCACAAGTCCGATCCGTTCTTTGGGACGGTTTAGTATTGTTGGAGCTTCGGTCAGGGATTCATTATTATGTAACAGCAGTTAAAACAACACACCTCCAGGCAAGCGCATCTCAGCGGTTTCAGTCTGTGTGTGTGTGTGTGTGTGTGTGTGTGTAAATGCAGCATGTCTCTGTGTTTCTGTCCTTATTTTCAGCTCAGTTAAAAAAAGAATTTCCCAGAGATGTTCAAATCTCACATGTAAAACACAGTTCTGTTTCAGGATCTTCAGGAAGAGCTTAGTTATATATGTTTATATGTTTAACTCTGCCATCATGAAACATATTTATCAGCATATTAATAAATTACATTACAGAGAGAGAGAGGACAGATGAATGAAGTGGTGAGAGTAAAGAGACGCAGCGGACTGGGAGTGATGGATGTGGTGTGTTACGAGAATGATTTGCATAAACACGCCCACACATCTCCATTCACCGCTGACCGGCTTCACTGCGTTATTTAATAATCACCCCTCACACTGTCACATACCAGAGGAGGAGTGATGAACTCCCTCACTCACAGAGAGAGAGAGAAAGAGAGAGAGAGACTGAGGAAATTGAAGAGAGAGGGAGAAGGAATGGAAAAGAAAGAACAGAAGGAAGAGAGAGGGAGAAACAAATAAGCAAAGATCAATAACAAGAACATAAAACTATGTGAAGAGCAAAAAGAAAGTTAAACAGAGGAGAAAAAAAGAACTGAAGATGAAAGACGGAGAGTGAGAGCTAGGGATGCGAAGACAAAAGGGGAGATGCAGATACAGAAAGGCAAAGGGAAGGAAAAGAAAGAAAGAAAGACAGGAAAAAGAAAGTAGTGCCAGCCACTCAGCATTCAGCACCACCAGTATACTGATCACAGCCTGACCATCTGGAATCATCTGCTCCTGTTTCTTCACTGGTTCAGGGGTGAAGTTAGACACGCCTTGTTCTGCTTGAATGAGTCACTGCATGTCTTAACAAACAAAAACCATTCCTGTGAATCTGGTCGGGTTCAGGGATTGGATTGAAAATGAGAGACTTAGAAAGTCCTTCAGGAAGCCTGAAGAACTGTTCCTCAAGACCACATTAAAAATACAAGGAAGTCTGGTTCGTTGGAAGCAAAATACGAAAAAAATAAAGGAAGACTTTTGCACAATTCTTGATGTCAAACTATCTTCTAAAAAGCTTCCAAAAGAGGAGTCCGAGGTGGCAGACAGGAAAGAAAAATAAGTTTGCACTTTAAACAGAGCAGAGCCGAGGCTTTTATTTACTCATTCATTAAATAATCTGAGTCTAAACGAGGCTCCCCAACGGGCCCGTTATCAAATACGCCGTGGGAACAAGGCCTGTATCGCAGCAGAGCAGTGTGGGAATTAGTGTGTGTGTGTGTGTGTGTGTGTGTGTGTATGGTCCTTTAAGGACTGTTTATGGCCTTAAAGAGTCCTTATCCCAACGTTTAGCTGTATTTTATTGTTTTTCCCTCCACCAATGACTTTTATGATTGAAAAATGATCAATAATTTGACTGATCATTCTTTATCCCTCAGGCACCAAACAGTCGTTTAGAGTGATACATGTAAATAAGCTCTGTTCTGATTGGCTGTGCCTCGTTCAAAAAGTGGTTTTGTGCTTTAATGAGGAGTGGATCAGTAAAAAAAAAAGAGAAACATACACAACAACAGTGCAGGGAGGAGGGTGAGAAAGACAACGCACAAAAGTGTGAAAGAGAAAGAAATTTTTTTTTAAAAAGCAAGGAAGAGAGAGAATTAAAAAGTGAGAGTGCGAGGGAGAGAGAGAGAGAAGAGAAAGAAAAAGGAGACAGAAGGAAAACAAAAGAGGACTATGGAGAATGCAAGTGTGAAAGAATGAAAAAAGAGCAAGAGAAGAGGGCGGGGCATAATTGCTATAAGATAATGGTTGCAGCTAAACCACTATAAGCTGAAAGTGTGGAGCTAAAGTGCTGTAGACTGAATGGGTGGAGCTAAACTGTTGTATGATTAATGGGTGGAGTTTTACTGCTTTAAGCTGAGTGGGTGGGGCTAAACTGGTATATGTGGAGTGAGAGGAGTTTACTGTTGCAGGGTGAAAGGGACGTTGTAAGGACATATGTCAGTGGTTGTGACATCACAGCCACGGTGAATTCCATACAGGCTGTTTTTGCAGTTCTGACTGCAAAAAGTCTTTAAAAACTTTACACACCACATGAAAGGCCACACCACATGAGTACACATTTTTTCACCTCTATGGGTCCTGTCCCCTCTTTAAAGACTGTTTCGGCCTGGAAGTCGAGCCAGAAGGACGGACAGAAGGAGAGACAGAGAGGAAGAGATAGAGACGGGGAGATAGTGGAGGAGAAAGATGTGATTAAGAAAAAAGAAGCGCTCAAGGGCAGATAGTGAATCTCTGAACAAACCCCACAAAGTAAATATTACCAACGGAAAATCATGTTCCTCCGTAAGTGGATGTGGCTAAAAGATCATAAACTGCGTGGGTGGACTTGTGTGTGTGTGTACGAGTCTGTGTATGTGTGTGTGTGTGTGTGTGTGTGTGTGTGTGTTTGTAAGAGTTTGTGTGAGTGTGTGTGTGAGTGGCAGTTGGACACTCTGCAGGTTTGAGGGGGATTAATAGTGATGACAGTGCTGTGAACACACACACAGGCGAGTGCCTCAGTGCTGCTGTATTAATAATGCAGCAGGTGCCAGAGCCTGCAGGACACACACACACATGATCACACACACCACCACCCCCCACCCCCACCACACACTGCTATACATAAAAACACACTCACATACGAATTTAGACCTATATAGTCACACAGATACACACCCCACATGCACATACACAGATGTGTGTGTTCTGTACAGTGAAGCTGTAATATACCGTTCTGTAATATACCAGAGTGATATATTCTTTGACGTGTTGTTTCTTTGACATGTGTTGTTCAGGTATGGTTTGACTGGTGTTGTTTAGGTGTACCTAGCCTGCAGCAACCTGTTTGAATAGTGGATGTTGATATAAGTTTAGCTTTACAGGTTTAACCAACAGATGTGAACTACTACATCTCTCTGGATAAGACCGTCAGCTACATGCTGAAAATGTAAATGAAAAAAGTTTTTGATTGGTGGATCAAAGCTGTTTTAAAAACTGTTTTTGTGGTCTAGTTGGCTCTGTAAAATATAAGGAGAGAGATCTGATGGTCATGTCACGGCCTAAAAAAAAATGGGTGCGTGAGTGGGCGGGGCTAAACTGCTGCAGACAGAATAAAAAGATACAGTATACAGTATCTCACAAAAGTGAGTACACCCCTCACATTTTTGTAAATATTTTATTATATCTTTTCATGGGACAACGCTAAAGATATGAAACTCTGATAGAATGTAAAGTAATCAGTGTACAGCTTGTATAATGGTGTAAAGTTG
>JBBPDC010000035.1:521605-535593 GCA_037974485.1 Hemigrammopetersius urotaenia
TGTGTTTGTGTGTGTGTGTGTGTGTGTGTGTGTGTGTGTGTGTGTGTGTGTGTGTGTGTGTATTTTTCCTGTGGCAGCATCACGTCATGGCCACGTATCCACAAAAGTGATCCCATACAATCAGTGCTGAAACCTGTAAAAAATTAGTGAAATATCTTTTAGCCATTTTCAAGCCACAAATTTGGCTTTCAGACCAATGCTGTCCCAAAACCTTCTCTGATTGATGAGGATTCACAATGTCAATACACAGCACTGGGTTATTGAGGTTAGAAAAATCATGGTGAAAATCTATCAAAATTTATTGTAAATTAATCAACATACAAAACAATGTCAGCGCATGACCTCTAACCTTATTTAGAGTCAAGCAAACAAATATGACACATCATGACAAATTGTTGAGGACAGCTGAATTAAAAGGCACTAGGAGGCTGAACAAATTCATAGGCATTTAGAGAGCAATAAATAATCTCGTCTGCTCTAGTTCTGTTTCAGTTTAGGGTTTTCCATACTTTAATCCACCTGAATCAAACTAATTAAAACAACAAAAAATGATATATACAAAACATCCTTACTATTCCTTATCCCCATCATATTTTTTCATGTTTATTTTTCTTTGTTGTTTTGTCATTCTCAGAGTCTGGGGAGGGGCCTGGTGATTTTATGAATACACAGACAGATGGATGGGTGAATGAATAAATGGATGCGTGAATGGTGGGTTGGTTGATGGATTTATGAATGGGTGTATGGGTTGGATGGTTGGTTGATGGCTGGATGGAAGGATGGAAGGACGAAGGAGACCAGGGTTGTCAGTCTCCAGAGCTGCATTTTGACATGTGTTTAGAAAAGAGTCCACAAAAAATCACGGAAAATTCAGACAGAAAACCCTGACATCACATGTCAAATTTAACAGAATAAAGAGATGTAATCACAGCGTCTGTGTGGGTAACTCAACCCTTCTGCCTCACCCCAACCACCCCCACCAGCTCTGCCCTTCAAACAATCATGAAAATCCCTTTTCAAAGCAACAAAACTTAAACTTATCAAAAGCACTTTCATTTGGATTTGAATCAAATTCACAGTGGAAATTCACAGCCTTGCTGTATGTTCTAACTCTTTTGCACATTTAATAAAACGTTTTCAAAGACGAATAGAATGTCAGTGAATGAATCAAAGCTATTAATTTTCAATACGTTCAAAAATACCAAAAGTCTTTTTCAGAAATTGCTAATGTTGTGCACCAGTATCTGTGCACTGCTGCATAACGTTCCCTGGCCTTGGTCACATGTCAACTTTAACTTGGCTTCTTCAGGGTATTCTCACAAACATCCTAAAGGATCTGCTGTACAATCCCTTTACTCCATTTAATCCCTTCACCATACAAAATGTTTTATTTCTTCAATGCATTCTCTCTCTAATGGTGGCATATTGCTACCAAGCAAATTAAAAATGAACCAATCGCCATGTCATTGTTACAAAATTCTGTCATATTTATGAAATCTCAAGTGTCTTTGAGAAACTGAAGACCTTCACATCTACATGTTCATGTCATAAATGAACGAACACACACTTCACAAATAACCGTCTTGTGTGTGTGTGTCCTGAGGGCTGAGGTGGATAAACTCCATCTCTGGTGGAATCTTAATCTACACGTGCAGCTCTTAATTTCAAGTCTGGGTTTACTATTGTGAGGGGTGTGTTTCCTTTAAAGCACAAATGTACATTGCTCTGGATAAGCCAAATGCTGTAAATGTAAAATCTAAAGAATACTGTCATTATTAAATCAAAATATGGTCTGAAAATGACATATTATGTAATTATCAAATAGACAGGGCAGACTTAACCTCTGTTGAGGCAGTTTGATTTGTCAGTAGGTGTGGGCTGTTGAGGTGCAGGTTTCGATTTGACAATTAAACATTCACAAGGCCCTTTGGCAGACAAGCTCAAAGAGAATTGCATTGTTTTACAATAATATGTTGTAAAAATGACATACTAGAGGCCTCTCAATTACGAGAAAACACAGTGTACTTTTTTGTTACTTCGAGATGTTTTTCTTTCTAACTGAAACTACACCCCTCCCTGTCTTCGCTACAAATGGTGGTGGTTTCTAAGCTTCTTCTTAACATTCTGGTTTGTCTCCTAGTGTACACATTAGTGTAGGGCTTTAATGCCAATAAATACAATGCAGAAGTGTTGCTGCCCCGTGGTGTCAGGTCTGTTAGGAGCTCTGGGCCCCCTCTCCGATGTTGCGGTAGATCTGCGGTGAGTTTTCTGCTAAAGGCGACTCTGCCAAGGGGAAGAGTGCTGGCCTGCTCTTCACCTGCCTCCGCAGAAAACGTCCTGATGTCACCAAGTCGCCGTAGCCACGAGCATGTGAGAAGGCATAACCAGAGCGACGGGTGCTGATGCGTCGCCGTGGGAACCGACGAGGAGGAGGAGGGAGCACAGCCTTGGCCTGCCTCACTTTATAGCGCACCTGAGGAGAGGTTAGGAGGCCAGAGAAGAATACAAGTGGAGAAAAGGGGAAAGGAAGAAATAAAGGAGAGAAGAGGAAACAACAATAAGGATTAACATCAGCACCAACATCAGATCGACGTCAGCACAGATTTCAGATCAACGGCAGCACAGACTTCAGATCAGCATTAGTACAGACATCAGATTGACATCTGCACCAGCATCAGATCACCAGCAGCACTGACAATGGGTCGACATCAGTACAGACATCAGATCGGAAAGTCTGTGGAGAGCACAGAAATGTAAAGCAGAGGTTTGGTTGTGAATGAGTGCAGGTCATGAGACTCTGACTGCTGCCAGAAATAACTCTGCTGATATGAGTCAGCACTGAGCCCTCCTACTGCTGTAACACCGCATCACACACACACGCACAGACTCACACTCACACACTCATTCACGCTCACAAATACATGTATACATATGCACACACACACACACGCACGCAGTAAAACCATACATGCATGCACACTCATGCTCAACCACTCTCTCTCTCTCTCTCTCTCACACACACACACACACACACACACTGCACACCACATCAAAAGCACACACACAGAAACATATGAGCGAAGGACAGGAAAAGGATACCGTTCCTCACAGTGTCTGAAGTGTGAATCCTCTAATTATGTATCTGTGTGTGTGTGTGTGTGTGTGTGTCCGGGGAGGGTGTGGTGTGCGTGTGTGTGTGGGGTGTGTGTGTTCATCTACCTTGTCATTTATGGTCGGTTTAAGCTGAATGCGCAGGAACCTAAAGGCCACTACAGGCAGCACACACAGGAGAGTGGTGAGGAAGATGGTCAGCCAGACGTTTGGCTGGTTTAGAGAATTCCTTGCAGTACCTGATACAAACACACAAACACACACAGATCAACATTAGGGCCAGCAAATGCATAGTAACAGAGCAACTGCTGCTAGGCTAGGTAAGCTTTCAGTAAAAAAAACACTTATTCAACAATCAAACTCTCTTATTTGAAATGAATATGAAATAATAATGTCACTCTGTTATGATAGACTGGGTGTTGTTAAGCACCATATGTATGGAAAACAAATATTGATTAAACAGACTGGCCGACTGGCTTTCACGAGTTATTGTCCGAGACGTTATTTTTGGAGGAATTTCTGGACTGACAGGATGCAGGTGACTCACCGATGAAGGGGAAAGAGGAGGTGAAGATGAGGAACATGCCGTTGCTGTACATGGTGAAGGTGATGGCGAAATACACAGACAGACTGCCCCACAGGAAAAACTGATTCACCGCCGTCCAGTAGTGCGTGTCCAAACCCAGCTGCAGTTTACATACAACAACATTTAACATATTTAGTTGCAATACAACATCAGCAGCATGGCTCATACGGAATAGGACCAAACGGCTGCGATTTAGTGAAGCAGCAGATCAGTAGTGCAAATAGTTTCTGAAAAGTGACATGAAAATGTAACGAATGCATTAAAATGAAATAGCAACAGGTGATGAGACCAACATTCTAAAACATTCAGGCAGTATATTAAGCAGCTGAGCTGAGTTGTATTACACAAACCCTATTTGAAGCAGAATGACAGAGACTGAAATAAATCATTTACAGAATGAGGAGGCGATATAAAGTTTTATTGCAACAGGTAGAAAAAATTTCCAGTAGCATTTGGTTCTGCATTTAGAGGCAACAAGTATTTTACTGTGTGTGCTTCGATGGCCCATCAAAGAGGCGTGCATGGGTTAGGAGGGGTTGTCCATTATGCAGCATTCTCCTCTCAGACACTTCCACCAGGGTCTTCAGGGTCTATACTGTACTGCTGTAATATTTGTGTGCTTTTTGTTGGTTTTGTTATCATTTAAAAGTGACTGATAAAACAGAACTGGATCATGGTGAAATATGAAACCCTATGTGCCACTGAGCTGTTCAGAGGTCAGCACTCCTTCTGGCACCAGGGATTGTAACAGTACCAGAGGTCAGAAGTGAGTGCTCAAACTCACCTGCGCATTAACGACGACCAGCAGGCAGGTCTGGGCCAGCAGGGCGAAGGACTGGTAGTCAGCGATGTCCTTGCCGTCGTCGCGCACGGTGTCGTGCATGGCAGCGTAGGGGATGAAGAAGAGGATGAGGGAGCTGTAGCAGCTGTGCAGCAGGATCTTCACAAACTCCATCTTACTGAAGTACAGGTTCTGCTGCCCTGGCGCGTACAGCTGGGGGTACTGGAAACTCCAGCGGTCATTCACATCCTAACAACAAACAAGAACACCAGCACAATTACTACTACTACTACTACTACTACTACTACTACTATAACTACTACTACTAATAATAATAATAGTATGATCATATGTGTCCAAGCAATTGGATGAACTGAGACACCAACCTGATCAAAGAGACTGAGGCCAATGACAGGTAACGCCGTGTAAACCAGGTTATAAAGAGTGATAAACCATTCATCATACACTGTCTGTTTGAGCCAGAAAGAAACAGTTTATTTATATACAGGGGAAATCATAGCATATTATTATTTCCTAATAAAACCCTGTAACCAAGGTGACTGTATAGGAAAAAAACCAAAAATTATTTATGTAAATAAATAATGTATTATTTATAATATATATTTTTTTAATTTTATTTAATAAGCTTTTATTTTAAGCATTTTTGCTCAATATTTGTTGCCTGAAAAGTGTGAAAGTCAAAGGAAAGTGGAATTACAAGATTTTGATACGCCATGAACACAGAGTTTAGAAAAAATATTCACCTGGGCGGAGAAGCCACAGAAGAAGCCGTACCAGAAGTGCACAAAGGTGAAGCTGAAGTTCTTGTAGAAAAAGTAGCGCAGGAACTTGCACATGCGCAGGTAAGACCAGCGACCGTGGACCAACAGGAGGCGCTGCAGGTAGCGGAACTGAGCGAAGGAGAAATCACTGGAAAGAACAGCCTGCATTCCCTCCTGACCACTGATACCCACTCCAATATGAGCAGCTAGAGAGAGAGATAAAGATAAATGCTGTTCAAATGCAGCTGAAATCATTTTTTCATGTTTTTATTATGATAATT
Source organism: Hemigrammopetersius urotaenia (assembly GCA_037974485.1). Lineage (NCBI taxonomy): Eukaryota > Metazoa > Chordata > Actinopteri > Characiformes > Alestidae > Hemigrammopetersius > Hemigrammopetersius urotaenia. The sequence continues at coordinate 527,147 of JBBPDC010000035.1, forward strand.
TCTATCACACAGACTTAAAAAACACAGTCCTCCACAGTCCAGGCACTAAAACCTTTTCCTCTCTGATGTTCATAGTTCATGTCTTGTGTCTTGCTCAATAAATGTGGCTCACCCTGTTGCTAGACTGGTTGCTTGATAAAATCGCTTTGACATGTTTACTGTAGTTTTGTTAAGATTTTAGGCATGTCAACAGCTTCACTTTTCAACGCAACAATAACTCCAAACACACTGTCAATACAGTCAAAGACCTGATGGAAAACCATCAGTCATGGACTGGCCTCCCCCAAAGCCCAGATGTCAACATTACTGAAGCAGTGCGAATCATCTGGACAGAGAACCAGCCAATGTCTAAAGAAGAGCTTTGGAACGCCCTGCTAGAAGCCTGGAGAACTATTCCTGAAGCTATTTAAAGAAATTACAGGAAAGCTTGTCTAAGAGAGTTCAGGATGTGCACACTGGTCATAACGGTGATCCAAATATCAGGCCACACCCACCCTTGATCATGCTGACGTCATTGGCTCCGTCTCCGATGGCGAGGGTGACGGATTTTTTGTATTTCTTGACGAGTTCAACAACCTGAGCTTTCTGCAGAGGGGTGACCCTGCAGCAGATCACCGCCTGACACATGCAGGCCGTCCGCAGCAGCTCCAGCTGGAGGTCCTTCTGGAGGCCAAATGCCTGCAGGAGCAAAGGGGGTGTAATTTAGGCTCTAAAGAAAGCACATGACCTCAGTTTGCTGTATAGTTATGTGCAAAAGTTTGGGCACCCCCTTCATGTCCACTAGAGATACACTTAAAGGCACATTTTAATACACAACTACTGTTTGCTTGCTGAATTTAACATTCTGGAAGAAATTAAACTGTAAAAAATGTTAAAAAAAAAAAAAAAAAAATTTCAGACATTTCATGTCTTTCCCCCAGCTTTAATAATCTCAGCAAATAAACTGAAACCATGAACTGAAATTAGATCATACAAAATATCTCGATCAGACAAAAAACATAATTACCTTGAAATTACATAGTTGTTTATTTATTATGTCTTATCATATTAAATCATTTGTGCCTCCTCCACTGGTATGTATTCATAATATAATCATTTGACTTTCATATTGTGTCGATTTCTTTTATTTTTGTAACACTGTTGTTTTAAAGCAAGCAGCCCATGAAGGCCACACTCACCAAACTGTGTCCATTTATCACCAGGCCATACTCTCCGTCCGCGCTTTCATCCAGCACCTCCTGGGGCTTTTTGGCCTTAAACCTGCTCTTCAGGAAGGGGGGTTCATCTGGTGAATGGGGCGCCATCGTTTTTCTGGCGTTCCTAAACATTTTGAAAAAGGTGAAGTCAGCATCGGCTCAACATAGTCAACAGAGGAGGGTCAGCAATGACTAGTGGACCCCACACAACGTCTCACAATCACTGATAATACTGATTACAGATGAGTCCCCGACACCACACCGTTGTCTGCCTGGAGACGTCCCTAAAAAAAGGACACTGGAATTTGAGAGGATGGCTGTAGTTGTTGAAGAAAGAAAGAAAGAAAGAAAGAAAGAAAGAAAGAAAGAAAGAAAGAAAGAAAGAAGGCTTTGGACACTGAAGGTTCTCCACTTAGTTTGACAGATACTCACACCAGCTCTTCTCTCACGCCCTCTGCTGTCTCGGCCGCTATGATAAACACCTCCTTCATCTCCTCCCGAAGCATGTTGCAGGAGTAGCCGATGTTCTCCGCCGTCTCTACACAACAACAGAGTGGTCATGTAAGGACAAATGGCGAATATCATAAATCATGCATTCTCTAATATTTCATAGATCATGGACATTCAACTTTAAGTCCTGAACACCATCCTTTTCCATGGTGTCAAGTGTGATGACGCAGTGACCAATCAGTTGGAATGTATTATCACCCTGTTTGTCACCAGTTAAGACCCAAATCTTGATGTCGGCTTTAGAGAGCTGTTCAATGGTCTGAGGGACCCCATCCTGCAGCTTATCCTCCACCGCAGTCGCCCCCAAGAGCTGCTCCCATACACACAAACACACAGGCATCACAAAAAATTTATATAAAAATACATTTTGATGTAAATTAATTCTGATCAATTGTAACAATTTCTAAGTAATGATTAGATTAGAACGATTACAAGAATGTTTATGGAAATGTTTGCTCTACCAGAAAGTCCTTTTCGATTTCTTCATAGATGGCGTCTAATTTTTCCTCCCGGTCCACCAGGGCAGTGCTGGCTACATGGTGACGCTGTTGCCACATCTCAAACTCTGCTTCATCCAAGTCCTTATAAGCCAGAGCCAGAGTCCGCAAGCCTTCACCAGCATACTCCTAAACACACACACACACACACACTGGTAGTACTCTCTTAGTGATGACTTTCCACTGACTTGTGTAATGCTGTATCTTAATTGAACTACATCTTCACCTGAACCCGACCCAGTAACCAAAAAGCTCTTTCTGTTCTTTTTGTTTTTCCAGAAAAAAAGTTGAATTTGTGGTGAAAACATGCAATTTTCATGTGACTGAAAGCAAAATATCTCCATTTTTACATATTTACCAATATTTCCATGTTTCCAGTATTCCTCTCATCATGGTATTACTATCCTAATTAGGACATTCTGTTGCTATATAGTATCACCTATCTACCTTACACTGACTTGCATATGGGGTGAAAAATGGAAGTCAGGTCCTTACAAAGAGATAAATACATACACTGAGACACCCAATTGAATGCTGTTTACTATAAATAAAATATAGTACTCTTCTTAATTACTGAAACACTATGTAATTTAAAAAAAAATGGCATAAAAACAAGTGGCACCCCATGGGTTTAGTAATTGCAGTGCCCTCATTTTACCAAGACAAAGCTATGAAGTCCTGCCTGTCTGAGATGTGCAGACACTAAGTGATCTGATCTGACAGCACTTTTCACTCAGCCTTAAACCGTTTACCTCATGGGGGAAGAAGAAATGGATTGAGTAGCAAAATGTCACATTTTCAGTCACATTTTATGGACTTGTTTACAAGGAGCTGAGACTAAAGGATTGCTTCTTGTGCACATTTTGCAGATGCATTTCCATATCATATCTGAAAGGCTTTCAGACTCTGCTGAACAGAGTTTGGTGTGACTGTGAAACCTGCAGAGTCATATGGGTTAACTAAGTGCCTTTAAGTGTGTTCTTACAAGAGCTACAAGTTAGCTCTTGTAGTCTTTTGGAATGGTTCATAATGTCCTCACGTCGGATTTCAACAGATGAAGTGGAGAAAGGTGTGATGATCTGAAGTGGGTGATTCCACTGGTCATTTTTTATGTATTGCAATATTAATTGTTGATCTACAGTTAATGATTGGAATAATAAAGCTAGAAATCTAAAATGAATATTAACAGAACATTCCCTTTTTTCTATAGATTATTATTCCTAAAAATGAACATAAGTATGTGAGGATCAGCATCTTTCTTCTGAATAAAAATAATAAAATATGACACACTCACATTGAGGTGCTCAGTGGTGACCTCCATGAGTTTGGAGCAGGAGGGGTGGAGCCTCTCATAGATGATGGTGTCTGCACCCTTACAGTACAGAGTTAGCCGGCCTTCTGGGCTCCGCACTGAAGAACACATGCACACGCACACACACGCACACACACGCACACACACGCACACAGAAAAAAGAGTGAGTTGGGCAGGTCCACAACATCTCAAATTCACTCAGTTATATGTTGGTAAAGAGATGCCATGCACCAAAAACTTAACACTTTGACCACGTCCTCACCAATGACGGACATCCTTTTCCGGACGTTGTTAAAGTCCAGCACTGCCAGGAGCTCATAGGTGATGTTGATCCCCATCTCCACAACAGAAATGGTCTCAGGGGTTCGAGAACGAAACACAAAACCAAAATTCCGGGCTGCGGTGACCAGAGCTCCTTCATCAGGAGACTGAGCCTGATAGAACAACTGACCTGTGCGGGACCAAAATGCACATTATGCACAAATGCACATTACTCACACATGGTTGTGTTATAATGTGCAATAATTAGATGGTTGTCACTCACCCTCGGTTTTCTCCTCAGGCATGACGGTGTGGCAGAGCGCCAGCAGGCGGAAGAAAGCCTGAACCTCTGAGGAGCCCTGCTTCACCGCCTCCACCAGCAACTGGTCATGAAAGGAGAACTTCGGGTCTGCCAGCGAGTTCCACGAAAAGTCCACCTTCTTCGTCTTCTGCGGGTGAAAGACACCAGGGCTTCAGTCACGATCTGAAGTGTTTGAACTTGACTCATTGGGCAAAGCGCAATATAAAATGAATGTGTGTATGTCTGTGTATATATACATATGTATAAAAATAACAGCTAACAGTATTTCTCCTCATTTCCAAATAAAGCATCAGTTTAAAGGAAATAATAAAACAGTGGTGAATAATTCAGAGAAAGCCAGAGAAATGGCAACAATTACCTTTGCTTACTTTACTTACTTCTAGTAGTGTTTTACCAACTGACCACATTGCAAGAGGAGAGTGTTGATTACAGCAGTGTTTTTTATACTTTTCCTCATTAAATATGATTTGATTCTGTCAGTACCTTATGAAGCAGAATAAGGTGCTTGTATATATATATATGTAATCATTTTTTTACTTAAGGCTACTCTACTACTCCACCACCATTAAAAGCTGTGAGGAACACTGAAGGAGGAACGCTAGGGACAATCATAAGAATAAAATAAAAATGACCATAATTTAAAAAACGTTAACTTAAAAAAATTAGCCACTGACCTCAGTGATCTCCACCCGCTGTCCAGAGAAGTCCAGAACTTCTCCTGCAGGAAAATCACATTCAGAGACAATGTGGACATAAACAAGCAGTTTACATAAAAAGTTAGTGTGGCTAACAGTTAACGTGAGCCGATCAGCATGATTGCTAATTTATTCATTATGATAAATGTTCTTGATGAAGCTTCTCACAGAACCTACAGACCACATGAGCCAGGGTCTCACCGTATGACTTCCCGTTGATGGAGCACCTGTTGAAGGTCATGATGTTCTGGGTCAAGGTGCCAGTCTTGTCTGAGAAGATGTATTTAATCTGCCCCAGCTCCTCGTTCAGGGTGGTGGTTCGAGCCTGGGCTGGAGTGTCACTCTTAGTGTGGTACATCTTTCTGTCCCAGTCAATGTAGTAGCTGTTGCCCAGCCGGAGGATCTCAACGCTGTAGATGGACCAATCAAAGGTACGTCCATTAGACACATCAAAATAAAAGCTAGCAATGGAACAAATCTTATGATTTCTAGATTTCAGCAAAATTAGCTCAAATGTTTGAAACCAAGGTGGAAAACATTGAGGTCAATAATTCTTTTCCCTTATGCAGATTATTTTTCTATCCCATTGGCAGATTGTTTTATATGAATGTTTCAGTTCATTTTTATGTATTTACTCTAGTCTTTATTGAAGAGGCCAAATAAAAACAGATACAATATCAACTTAGATTCAGTTCAGATTAATTATAATGTAATGTAAACCGACGAGATGCATGGATAGCAAACTTACAGGAATTTGAATTGAACTTAAAATAGAAGTCAATAAGATCTGAAATAAAATACACATTTTATAATATTGGATGGCAGGAGGAAAAAAACAATAAAACAAAATAAACCAAATAGATGGCTGCTTAACTGGTTAAATGTTGACTTGTACTATTACCCAATAGCAAGGTTACAGAACAAAGGACAGTTCACAGAAGCACGTTTTAAGTGAATTATAGACAGAACATGATGAAATTTAACTTCCAATCATTCTTGAAGGGCTGTGTGAAACAACCGTCATACCAGAAAGTTTGTTAAAAGCAAGTCTATAGTGGTTATTTATCATTGAACGAAATTAGGAGTAGAATAGTAAACTCACTGGTAACACTTTGCTGTTTGGTAGCATTCATAAGGCCAAGTAAGCAGTTTTTTAAATAAGCAGTCATTATATATACATTCATAAAGGCTTTTCCCAATAAACATCAATTGTAGATACATTTTCTGGAGTGAAACTGACTAAAGCAATCCTTATGACTAGAGGCTTGTTGGAATAAAACTTTATAAATGTTAGTGTAGGTTTATGATAGCTGTCATAACAGATTTATGAAGGTGTCATCAAGATTAAAAATGCACTTATAATCAAAGTCAAAACAATGAGAAAATTACTGATTGGTCAAAAAAGAAATGTTGTTTGGTGTTAAGATTATAAATACCACAGAGAAGGATATCTTCCACTTCAAATTCAAACACAAAACCTGTTTGTCTGATTCCAGATTCTTAGTCAAATTCTCACTTTGAACTTGCAGTATATGTGAGCCACATTGCTGAATAAAACTATTCAAGCATTTTTATTTATACAGCCCATTACCATAAAAAGATTAGTCAATATGCTTATCAGGAATAGAACAATAATATAAATAAATCAGGAATTATTACGTAGTATGAAGCAAAGAAAAAGGAATAAAAGAACATTTTTAAAAAGCAAAGAAATCAACAAAAGAAGATTAAAAGTCGGTGCAGATCTGATACTGATGGGCAGTTGGTTGGACAGCATTATGGATAAACACATTTTCTCTATGTTTACTTTCAGATCTTTTACCACTAGCTGACCAGCTCCCTGCCTCCCGGGATTATAAACATCAATCATTTTAGAGATGAATACAGCCATGTCCAGTGCAGACTGACCTGACGTAAAGCGAGATGGGCACCACCGTGTTGAGGATGATGACGTAGGACCAGAAGGTGAGGAATCCGGAAAAGGCTGCGTTTGCTCCATTCTGCCGGGGCAGGAAGGCAGTAAATGAGGTGCCCTGCTGATATTCCCAGATCCCGTTTCCAATGGCCAGAATGGTGCACATGGAGGCCAGAAGGCCGAATATCTAAAGAACGGGACAGACTTTATTACAGGCTTGCTAATAACCTCACAGTAGAGAGATCGTCAGACCAAGTACAGTAATTATGCTAATATTGCAGATTTGACACTCACAAAAAGAACCAGAACGTTCATCAGGTGATCGATGCTTGTGCGCTTGAAAACTGACTTCCCAGAATTCTGCATCAGCTTCGTATCAGGACCTAGCGGAGTTCAAACAAGCACATGGCATAATTTAAGTGTTAAAGGCAAAGTAATTGTAGGAGTAAAGGTAAGAGCAACTCTGTAGTAATTATAAATGTGAAGTACATGTTAATGTTTATGTTAATGTTTATAAGTGTATGCCTGAAAGGTATTTAAATGTAAAAATAATTGTAAATCTACTTAAGATTAAATGTAAACATAATGGCAAATTAAGTACGCTAATTGTAATTGTAAAGCAAATGTAAGTTAATGTAAATAAGGTAAATGATGTAAGTAAGGGTAAAGCTAAAATAAATGCAAATGTAAGTTGAAGTGTAAAAATAAATGTAAATGTAAATGTAAGTGTGGCGTAAAGTACGTGTAGAGCTAAACATAAAAGTTAATGACAGGGTAAAAGTAAAAATTAGTGTAAGCATAGTGGTAAAGTAAATGTCGTAAACAAAGGTGTAAAGGTCTACTGTGCAAAAGTCTTGAGCCACCCTTCATTTCTTTATTGTCAAACTGCCTTTGGCATATTAAGTAGATTAAATGAAAGACATAATCATCTGGGACCATCTGCACCTGTTTCTTCACTGGTTCAGGCCTTATGTGAAATAAACAGAAAAGTAAATGAAAGTGTTACACAAGTGTGTGTTTGTGATGCACCTCCGAAGAGCACCAGGCCGAAGCACCACTCTGTGTTGCGCAGAGTGCAGCCTCTGAGCAGAATCCTCTCATTATCCAGAGCGAAGGTCTCCCCCTGCACCGTCAGCGTCCCGGTAAACTTATCCAGGCGGTTGTTCGGGGCCTCACAGCGCACTTCACCTGAATGACCACACAATCAAACAGCAAACAGAAAGTCATTCCATTAAATGTGTGTGAAAGAAAACCGATTCATTTCTGATTTACAATCTTACCATCATTTTACCAGGGGTCAGTACTTAAGTAAACAGCTGTGTTTGTATTTTATTTATGTTCCATTCACCACCACTGTAGTTTCCTTACAATGCACCATTTCACACCAAACCCACTCTTACTGACTTTGTTTATATCTTAACAAAAACAGTAGAAAGTGTAAAAGCAAAGTAAAACAATACACTAAAGTCATAAGCAACAGTGTCCATTACACACACACACACACAGAGTTTGACTCACCGTTAAAGGCGCCCAGTCTGTCAATGTTACCTCCTAAATCACCAGTTACTGTCAGAGCCTGTTTCACCTTCAGATTAGTCTCACTGAGAAAGAGCGAGAGAGCAAGAAAGAGAGTGTGACAAAGAGAAAGTGAGGGATAGAGAGGGAGAGAGAGACACAGAGAGAGAGAGAGAGAGAGAGAGAGAGAGAGAGAGAGAGAGAGAGAGAGAGAGAGAGAGAGA
>JBBPDC010000035.1:535693-546042 GCA_037974485.1 Hemigrammopetersius urotaenia
GGTAAGTGTACCCATTCAGCACACTGAAATCTGTTTCCAGGTATTTTTCATAGATATTGACTTGATCTACAGGGGACATCTGTTTGGAAAATGCTAGATTAATCTCTCATTCTATATAATGTAAATACACCCATATATCAGAACTCATGGAGAACAGTGTTCTTCTTTAATGCCAAAACAAAACTGCGCTAAAGCACATACCTGAGTCAGAAAGGTCCCACCAGTTCCTGGAGAAACTTTCACTTCTCTGAATCCCACCACTCAGTCAAAGCAGGTTACAAAAGGCCCAGCTGAAGGTCAAGATGACAATTAAGGACCAGACTAGCCTGGCCTCAGGTCAGGGCCTGGTGGGGAGTGAGGCGGTGGAGTGGACACACCTGTGGCTGGAAGGAAATGGAGAGAAACTGGTTTGCTCTCGCTGAAAGCAAACATTAACTGATCTTTGGACTCGAGGGAAGGCCAATTAACCACAGGCTGAACGAGTGACGTGGACCAAAATATAACCTACCTCACTGGCCACTTTATCAGAAACAGCTACCTGCAGTGGTAGTGGCCTAGTGGATAAAACTCTTGCCTGTGAACCCAGTGACAACAAAGTTACAGGTTTGAGACCCCACTTTCTACCATTTTATCCTTGAGCAAGACACCCTCATGCTTGTGTGTGCATTTCGGCTCACTGCTAGTATACAGTACTTGTCAAAATACTGCATTCATCCAGACTGGAGCTATTGTTGATTGCACTGAATGTTTACACTTTACACTTTGTTGTCTTGTCCCGTCTAATTGTATTGTTGCTCTTGTGTTTCTTGCAAACTTTTGTGTCATGCCTGCACTTCTGGTCTTGAGTTGTCATGCTCTTTTGTAGCACCATGGTCTTAGAGGCACGTTATTTCATTTCATTGTGTCACATAGGCATGCAGCAATTATACAGTCTTTATACAACTGAGTATTAGTTCATTGATTCAATGGGAATCTTAAACCATTTTTAGGTCATACAGTAAATATTTGAATTTTAAAGAATGTAGACACTGCCATTTTCTTACAACCATTTAACAATATTTTTATTAGTTTTAAATGTATTAATGGTTTGATTTGGAATGAGCAGTGTTCCCAATGCATTTGCAAGTATGGAAGAAAAGCTAAGTATTTTAAAGATTTTGAGATTTTATACACAGGTTTATAAAGATTTTTTAAAACACAGCTAATAGGCTGAAGACAACTATATGTGTGTTTTAAGGGGATCCAAACAGCAAATTAAAAGAGCCCATTTAATGAAAAACGCCAAACATGCTGGCTGATAGTCAGTATAGTCCATTTGTGGAAAGTAATGGCACTTTTCTACTGGCACAAATAACCACGACATACCATTTTTCACTACAAATAAAGCAAACTGAACTTGAAGGCAGGGCAGAAAACAGGCCACTGATTGCATCACTGCTTTCTGACTGGTCAGAATATTCTTATAACAACTGAAAGATTTGGAAAGAGACCATTTTGTGTAAAAAAATAAATAAATAATTAAAATAACAATGGAGAAAAAAAAACAAAACAGGGAAGTCGATGAAGAACAAGCAATGCTGTCTTTTTGGGATGAAGATACATTTCAGTGGGAGTTTTCTATAACACTAACAATTTTAATATTTTATTTTTTATCCGTGAGAAACGTGAAGGTGAACCAGCACATTACTAACAAGGTAACTGGGAGAGGTTTTCATTACACGGCTTAAGAATGCAGAGAAAAAAAAAGAGAATACTCAAGTCTATAAATGAAAAAAGACAATAATAAAAGTAGCTCTGACAGAAAAACTTCAAGGACGCAGTTTTGGGACGACCGGCGATGAACTGAGAGGAGAGAATTGAGTCAGAAACTGTTTAACTTCACATTTACAGATATATACACATTCAACCTACAGCAATTTAGCCCCGCCCACTCATGCTAAAGTTAAAAGGAATGCTTCTGCCCACACAGGCACACCACAGATTAGCCAAACAGAGACAAGGAAATCGATCTTAAAAGGTACAGAAAATGGTTTAAGGGATAAAAAAAATGTCTAATTATTACTAAATTGTAATAAAATATAGTCACAGCAACTCAAAATTCCTTTAAATATTTTATTAAAAAAGTAATTTGTTGGAGGCAATGATCACACGAACACAATATATGTTTTTCTTTTGTTTTTGTTTTTTCAGTGACAGCATAGAATATAAATAAAACTCCACAACCCCAAACATGTGGTTTAAACAGACGTGTTGCATCACATGCTTTTTTTCGGTCATTGTTTTAATCTTTTAGTGCAAAAATTCACAAGTTCTAAAAAAATACATTTACAAAAAAAAAAGTGAACACAAATTGGCACGAGGAATATTTATATTTACAATGAGTGGTAGCTTCATCCTCCTCAAAAAAGAAAAAACAAACCAAAAAATTGTCACAGTAACAGTGTATTTACAGTATACAGTATGAAAGTGAGTCAAACACATAGACATGCAGTGGATGTTACACATCTCCTAGTTTTCCATGACCATTGGCAAGAGACGTTTTAAACAAAGGCAGTGTTTTGTATATATTAAAAAAATGACTTTTTTTAATAAGATAATTTAAGCTTCATATGGTGAGCATTTTGCACATTTCTCGGCTTGCATGACTTTTCAGTGTAAATAATTTTAAAAAACCTTGAAAAAAAGCACATACAGTAATACCAAACCGGAGAAAAACAACAATAAAGGGAAATACAAACACAAATATTGCTCTTATAAAGACAACCTTTGCACAAAAATGGAAGAAAAGTAACAAACAGGAGACAACAGAATACACAGAAGCAGAAAAATGTCTTATTTACTTCACATGACATCAAAACAATAAAAACAAGATTCAGTTGGGCAATTTCAAAACGGAAGCTAAAATAAGGCCCCTCAGTAAGTAAGATTGTGTTTTTGATATATGGTGACCATTTGTGCATCGGCTAGATCCATGTGTAGTGGCTATTTACACCAGATGCACACACACACAGATTCACTCACAGCACACGACAATAGCCCTCTTCCCACCGTGAACACTTAAGAGAAAACTGAGTTAAAAGGACCAGTACAATCAAACCAGCATGATCTTCATACATTTTGTGTCATATTTTACACTTGTGAAGACTTTGGGAGTGTTTTGACAACATCAAACCAAAAGTCCAACCAAAAGAAGTTTGCTAATAATGAATGCAAGGTGATCATATTTGAACCAGGACACTGACAAAACCATGTCATGGCAGGTTTTGTCTCTTAAAAGTCTCAAGCCACCTCTCATTTCTTTATACTTTGCTTTGAATCGCCTTGTTGGTGCAAAAATACTGCCTCTCAAACTGTCTTATTTTTATTATACTGAGTAGATTAAATAAAATAAAAGGGAACAGTGTTTTACAGGGTGCCCAGGTGTTCCAACCACTCAGCATTCAGCACCACCAGTATATACTGATCACCACCTGATCATCTGGAATCATCTGCACCTGTTTCATCACTGGTTCAGTGGTTCAAGTTAGATGTGCTTCGTTCTGCTTGAATGATTCATATGTAGGTCACTGTGTGTCTTAATAAACAAAAAACATTCCTCTGAAACTGATTCAGAGATTGGACTGAAAATGAGAGACTTTGATAGTCCTCCAGGAAGCCTGGAGAACTGTTCCTCAAGAACACATTAAAAATACAAGAAAGTCTGGATCATTGGAAGCAAAATATGAAGAAAAGAAGGGCTTAAGACATTTGCACAGCAGTGTAACTGTCGTGATTACAGTTAACTGTAATGACAGATGCTACAAAGATGCAATGCCGTCACATGCTAAATTAAAAACTTGACATCAAATATTGATTTGTCATAAATACTGACAGTGCTTACACGGCGCTGTTATAATCAAAATTCTTTATCTGCCATGCCATCTATGACATATTTATGACATGTTTATGAAAACGTTATGATGCAAAGTTGTAGTGTGATCACTAGTATTGCTGTGAATATAAGGTTCATATCATGGTATCACACCCATTATTGTGTTTTTCTTTCTTTTTTTTTTACTCAAGTACCACTAATGTCAGCACACCACAGTAACAGCAGTGAATTTGATGGCAAGCTCCATGGCAATCACATTGAAACTGTCCAAACAAGCTTAATAACTCCAAGCTCCTCACTCTACAGTTCTTGACAAGTAACTTGACTGGATTTATTTCGGACCATTTCTATTGGTCTCTAAACCAAAAAAAGGAGTTACGATATTTTGATCTGTCAACGGTAAGACATATGAGCATCTATTTTGGATAGAAGGCTCTCTTAATGCTCTCTCTCTCTCTCTCTCTCTCTTTGGGGTGGAGGACAGAAGGACCTTCAACAGTACAGAGCCTGCAGTCTGGAAGGCACACAGTTGGCTGTCAAAATACATCATGAATTGCTCTCACAGTGAGGTGATACAGGTACTTGGTGTTTACTTGGAGCACAACACAGTGTCTAAACACCCTTAAACTACTGGTGAAACAAAATACAGACATGGTGCATGAACAAAATAAGGCATTTATACAAATGGCAAGGGGGAAGTTTTATAAAAGTGCACAAAAAAAAAGTGCACAATAATATGCTCTAATGTTTGAAGCATATCTGGCACACACACAAACAGGATTATGCAGAAGTGAGTGAGAGTGAAGGAGTAGATAAATATCGCATGGTATTTACTGTATAATCGCTGTCATATCAAAACCTTGTATCCTTGGTAATAATTTCCGTAACAATAGGACATACAGTGAGACATGATTATGTGACGGTAATAATTTAAGATGATTACATACAAACACAGTTTTTAGCTTCTTAGCTAACTGAATGTTAGGGGTGGCTGTTAGTAATGTTCAGTTATCGGATGTCTGTTAATACATTTAGAGGGCAGTAGCGAGTAATATTTGGATAATAAATCCAGATAACGCCTTTAGAGGGCGGCATTAAGTAATGTTTGTTTATTTGATTTTAATAACAATCTTAGAGGGTGTGGGAGCTAATGACACTTTAGAGGGTGGGAGTGAGTAATGTCTCTAATCCCTTCAGAGGTGGCGAAGAGTAATGTTTGTTTATTTGATCATACGAACTTCAGAGGGTGGTGGTGAATGTCAATTACAAGGTTCTGCTATGACAGACAGACACATACACATGTATTTGTGTGTCTCTGTGTGTGTGAGAGAGAGAGAGAGAGAGAGAGAGAGAGAGAGAGAGAATGAGAGAGAGAGATCACATTAATAAAAAGTGAAGCTCCTCAACAAGCAGCTGACAAACAGTATATTACAAAAATTGGTATAAAGGAAGAAAGACATAATTGAAGACTCGTCCTCTTCCTCAACAATACGGGACACTGGACAGAGTGCTATTGAAAGTCCTTCTCCTTAAATCGCCCCTTTGATCAGCAGCATTTTCCTTCATTACCTGTTTGCGTTAACAGATCTGCCATCCGTCCTCAAACAGAGTTCCCTCCGTTTCCTCATCTCCCCTCCTCCGCTGAACGCGTTTCTGACTTCAGTTTGACGAACTCTTTGGCCACCTCGTCTCCAGAGCGCTGGGACAGGATGCGCATCACGGTGAGGCCCGTGTCGTCCATGTGCACCTGCGACCCCAGCGGGCACCAGCAGGCACAGCTGGCCCTCTGAGCCACATCCCGCAGCTGGATCACTGCGATGCCCACCACGCGGTCCGCACGACCAAAGCAGTAATCCTTCACACACAACTGTAGCTCGTAGCTCTCCGGCCCGTCCTCGTTCCCCAGAATACTGTAATTTACACACAAGATGTCTGAAAAAACGGTCCTTTTTTAAACTTGCTAAGCCTTATTAACCACTTACAGTCTGAACACCCCCTCAGGGGTCAAAATATACCTGTGTGTTTTTTGTTTGTGCATCAGCGTCCAACAATAAAAGTTGACAATCTGTTACTTTGTATTGTTCATGTATTCGCTCTGGTGCCACCTTACTGCACCTTACTTGGCATTCAACAGGATGATTATGTTTGTTGTACAGCAGCACAAACTGTGGTTGCTATAATAATGGTGCAGTAGTAGTTATGAATGAACAAGGGGGGCATGATGAATACTACATAAATATGATTTATAAAGGTGTGTAAAGAAAACAACTGCTTGGCACACTCATTTACTGGTGTTACTTTTACATGTGTCAGGTGGCTCAATATTTGATCAAATTGAAAAGATTTGTTTTACAGCATCAAAACAGTGAGTGTGTGTTTCTTAGTTGTGTGTGTTGTACTCTTGAGTGTCCTGCACGGTGCTTCATCCATCAATCAGTGCATCAGCTGTGCTGATGCAGCCCATTTAGTGAGATTTTGTTCTGAATTGACTGTCAAATGTGAGAAAGTATGAAGTTCTAAGTGTAAAGATGAAGGCGTATCAGCTGTAATCTTGAATTGCCATTGACATGCAGTGTTCTGTCGACAGTTAAAACTTATGTTCTTTGCTATACGGTCAAAAACACATAAGTTAGACAGTACACTAGTCATGAGGTGCAACCGTGTGATGCTACAGGCTTAAAGATTAAATGTGTTCTCTGTAGATGTACTTATTGCTTTTTTGTTTTCATTTACTCACAAGTGGAATGTCTCATTGAATTTTGGCGCCCAGCTGTTGTTCTTGGACTTGGTGGTGAACTTGCGTTTCTTGTCGCTGAGGTGTGGGCCAATCATGGTGATCTCCACAAAGGGCCGGAACATTCCTGATGTCTGCCACTTCAGGTCGTTTGCCGCCACCACTGTGATTGGATGCAAAGCAAAATGAATTAGATCACACAGGTCAACACAGAGCTGGGCGATATGACCTAAAAATAAAATCTCCGATTTTTTCACAATAAATCCGATTTTCGATTTTAATCGATTTTCCCCTCCCCTCCTCAAAATCAACCTACAGATGACAAATAAATGGTTCAAAACAAGTTTTAACTTTATTTATTTATTTAACTTTAGGGTTAAAGTTCAATCTGACACGTACTTTGGGTCTAAAACTTTCAACATGTAAATGAATCCTGGCTTTTTAGTCATGTGCTGCCATATCGTGTGAACTGGGAACACAGGAAATGAGGCTCTCCCTGTCTGTCTATGCGTTTAAGAGCCAAAAGAGCAGAATCTTCTCAGTGACCTGATTCAAATGATCTGACTCATTAAAAAGAGCCAAAATTCCCATATCTAATCATGTGACAGTGAAGTAAGAATGGTAGACTTGGGTTTTGAGTGTGTCTGTACTTTTATTTTAATTTCTCTTGGTTGAGAGGCGATCGACATTGACGACCGAAATGAAAAACTAGCTGCAAAATAAATAATCTAGTCGCATTGGCGACCATTTTAGTCACCATCTGGAGCCCTGACTGCAGAGTGTGGTTGCACTGCTTAAGCTGTCGGACACAGGACTTCCATATTACAGATGTAATAAGACCTTTCTTAGGCACACACACTGCTACAGTGTTTGGGTGTGCCACGCTAATCTCCCAGTGTAGAACGATGCGTCACATTAGTTGCGCTTTTGGTGCTCGCATGTAAAATAAGTAATAAATTCAATTTTCATAAAAAACACGTAACCCTGAACTGTAAATTCGAATTAATCGATAAAATTAATAAATCACCCACCTCTACATATTTTTTTGTAATCATCAGAAACCACAACACACTTTTCTAAACTAGTTTTTCATGCTGATTTCAGATCTGCGTTCAGTTTTTTTTTTCAGTCACACCAATTTTTTGAATTATGTGTAATATTACATTTGCAATAGATTTGCATGCAGTTTTCAATCAAGTAACTGTTTCAATATTTTCAGGGCAAAGTCAGATTTTTTAAACCTGCACTTTGACCTACAACCTGAAATTACAAAACTTTGGGATGGTCTTTCAGGCCTGCAACACATTCCAAAAAAGTGACAGTGAAACAATTCCTTTCCGCAACAATTCCTTTAGCACTGAGAATCTCAAGTGATGAAGTGTTTCAAATGTTATTTTGTCCCACTATTGATTTTATCAAATGTAATTTAATCTCTACTTTCCCTTTTCATGTCTTTATGGAGCTTGCTTTGTGCACTGGGGCACAGGAATGTTGGAATGGAAAAGGTTCTTCCCCAAACTGTGTCCACAAAATTAGAAGCAAGGTGTTAAGACTGACCTTCACTGGAAGTAAGGGGCCTAGCCCCAACCCTGAAAAACAGGTGTGTCCCAATACCTTTGGGACTTCATATAATGTAGCGTATAGTGCAGAACTAAAGTAAGAGACTTTAGGCATCTAACATGTCTCAAGTGATTGGCTGCATCTGTAGTAAAGACTAAAACGTGTAAATTTAAGTGAAATGTCACTGTAATACTGGCTGCCAATCAGAAGTTTCATTAGTTATAAACCAGAAATGGACCAACATCCTCAGCGGTGGCTGTCGTTAGATTTATCAGACATTAATGATCATTTAATTTTACAAAAAAGCCCTGAAGTGGTTTACTGGACTGTAGACTCACCTTTCACCGTGACCTTGTGCTCCCCTGTGCCTGGGTGTGTGAACAGGTCAATCTGGATAGAGACCTCTCCCACTGGTTTGTCCACACCTGAGCCTGAAACAAAACACACCCAGAATGAGAGATTCAGGCAAATAAAAAAAAAATATTTATATATTTAAATTATTTCTAGGAGTGGTAGAGATCTGGCCGCACAGATTAGGAATGGGCATTTCTAATACTCTGTCTAGTGAGTAGACAGAAAAGGCAGGTGTTTCTAAGAAAGTGGTCAGTGAGTGGAAGAACAAGGGAGGTGTTTCTAGCAAAATGGCCCTATAAGATGATGAGGAGTCTCAGAATGTGACACAGGTAAGGATTTGGCTTCCACAAAAAAGGATTTGTGGAAATTCTGAGACTGTGTGACACCAGTAACGCTCACCTGTCCTATAAGAGAAAGAAAGAGACGTGGAGGGAGAGAGAATATATAGGGGCTGCTTTCCCTCTCCGTTTGTCTTCTCCTCCATGTTCTTTTTCCCCCACTTCCTTTCTCTTTTTCTCCCCCTTTCTTTCTCCTCACTTCATCTCTTTCTAACTAACCCTCTCTCTCTTTTTTTTTTCCTCTTCCTTTTTTTTCTATTTTTTTCTCTCTCTCCCTCTCCTTTCTCTTTTTCCTCACTTGCTTTCTTTCCCACTTTTTTCTCTCTTATTTGCTTTCGTCTTTTCCTGCCCTTTCTTCTTCATTCTCCCCCTTTCTCTTTTTCTCACATGCTTTCATCTTTTTTTCTTACCATTTCTCTCTCTACTCCACTTATTCCTACCTTGCTTTCTCTTTCACCCCACCCTTTTGATCACTCCTTTTCTGACTTGCTTTCTTTTGCTTCTCTTTCTATTACTCTCTCTCCTCCTAATCCTTTTCACACTTGCTTCCCCCGATTTTCAAGACCTTCGTCTGCCTTATAAGCGCCACAACGTCAACAGAACATTTGAGTGCTTATGTTTTGTTTACTCATATGAATCTCATGTTTGTGAGTTGTTCGACTGATGCGTTACTTTACTGATTTACTGTCATTTTCGTCTGATGGAAAAAAAGGCACAGAAAAAGCTTTCCTGTGTTAAATGCATGCCTTGTATGACCAGCCCCATGTGTAGTCAGGATCAGGGATTAAAAATGATGAAGGGAAGACAGTTTAACTGGTCTGGGCTTAGCACCTACCCCTGCACGGCTGGACTCTCTCACTAGAAGTTATCCTCATTCCCTTTCCACCATGCACTGGGGCAGAAAGAGTGATGGAAGCACAATGCAGCAGAGGAGAAAGCAGCAAGAGGAATAAACAGGACAGGAAAACATGAGAGAGCAGAGATTTATGGCAAAGAACATAGACACAAACAGCCCAAAGAGTCTGAGGAGTGTCAGTAAACAACATGCTGAAACATCTCTGCAACAAACTAGCTCTCTAGCAACCTCTGGTGGCCATGCGTGGATGCTCACTCTCTATTTTACAGCTCCCAGTAGGTCATACTGTGTCCTAAACTGCATCCACAAGTCTGATCCACCTTGATAAAGACCTGGATGTGGTCTGAGTTTTACAGAGATTTGGGTGACTAATGAGTCCAGTTTCTCATAATTTACAAATGAAGAGACAAGAAAGACAAAGCAAGCGTGTGTGAGTGAACGATAGAGAGGAAGAGAAAGGAGAGAAATAAAGAAAGAGAAATATATTATGAAAGGAGAGCGAGGAAGAGAGAGAGAGAGAGAGAGAGAGAGAGAGGGGGGAAAGCAAGAGAAAGAAAAATTAACTATCTATAGAGAGGGAGGTAGAGAGAAAACAAAGAAAGAAGAATAGGAATAGAGGAATAGAGAAAAAGGAAG
>JBBPDC010000035.1:554359-567961 GCA_037974485.1 Hemigrammopetersius urotaenia
ATGTGATTGGTTGATTAGATAATTGCATTAATGAGAAATTGAACAGGTGTTCCTAATAATCCTTTAGGTGAGTGTAGTGTGGAGTATACAGTGTAAATACAGTGTGGAGTATACAGTGTGTATATAGTGTGGAGTATACAGTGTGTATATAGTGTGGAGTATACAGTGTGTATATAGTGTGGAGTATACAGTGTGTAGTATACAGTGTTTATACAGTGTGGAGTATACAGTGTGTATACAGTGTGTTTATAGTGTTGAGTACACAGGGAGTACATAGTGGAGTATCCGGTGCATTTACAGTGTTGAGTATACAGGGGGTGTATGGTGTTATACGATAAGTGTATGGGTCAAACATGAGTGCAGTCCTATTCTTATCAATAAACCGATATTGTGATTCTAATGCTGTGATCTGGATTATAACAGCTGGGCTGCAATGCGGATATCTGATGTTTTGAGTTTGAAAGAGGGAGAACAAAACTTTGAAGAAGTCCAATCCAAGCCCAGTGGAAAAGACCCCTGTGGGTAGACTGGATTGGGGTCTGCTAATGGGCTGTGAGAAGCAGAGAGTCTCGCTCAGGGCCAGAACACACTCAGAAAAACACTCTCACTCCATTCAAAAACACCACACCTTCAAACTGGGGCGACACAGATTTTAATATGCGGAGCCTGAGGCTGCCAGAGAAAAAATACAGACACTTAATATGACAGGTGTGCGTTTGGCGGCCCATTAGATACTCACAAGTGGAACTTCTCGTCCCAGACTGGGTTGAGGTTGCCGTAGATGGTCTTGGTACGCTTTTTAGTCTTTCCCACCTGGACAGTCACGTAGGGGTCACTGGAGCCAGTCTTATCTTTAGCCTGCAGCCCCTGAGCGCAAACCACTGCAGCACAAAGACAGACACACAAGCACTCAGAAACACAGACAGTCAGATAGAAACAGACAGAAACACCGACAGACAAACACAGACAGACACTCAGAAACACAAACACAGAGACAGTCAGACACAAACACAGAGACAGTCAGACACAAACACAGAGACAGTCAGACACAAACAGACACTCAGAAAAACAGACACTCAGACTGAAACACAGACAGACAGACACTCAGAAACACAAACACAGACAGTCAGACACAAACAGACACTCAGAAAAAGAGACACTCAGACTGAAACACAAACACAGACAGACACTCAGAAACACAGAGACAGACACAAACACAGACAGACACTCAGAAACACAGACAAAAACTGACATTCAGACATTCAAACACAAAAACACAGACACTCATTCACAAACAGACATTCAGACAAAAACACAGACAGACAGACAGACAGACAGAGAAGAACCCCTGAGAGAATCCCTGATAACCTGTTCTCTTTCTGGAAAAGAGAGGAGACGAGGCCTCTGCATCTCATTTGAAGACACTGAAGCTCAAGAGGAACAAACATACTTGAGCTCAAATCTATCTTTTTTCTTTCTTTCTTTCCTTCTTTTATGTCTTTCTTTTTTTGACTTTTTTCTGTCTTTCTCTTAACCTGTGAGACCTGTTACTACTGTCTTTCTTTTCCCCTTGTCCTTTCCTTATCCTCTTTTAACTTTCTATTCCTTTTTTCTGCGAGAACTATTTCTTTCTCTTTTAGTTTGGTCCTTTTTGTCCTTTGTTAACTTTGCTCCTCATTTCTATTTTTTTTCCTGTAGGAACTTCTTCAAAAGCATTTATAATCCACATAACTTTAACTTGCACTTTCTTTCTGTCTTTCTACTTCTTTCTTTTCTCTGTGACAAATGTTACTTATTTTTCTTTAATTGTTTTTTTGGCCCTTTTCTTTCTCTCTTTTTCATTGACTCCTATCTTTTATTTCTCTTTACTTTCATTTTTCCACTTTCCTTCCTATTGTATCATTTTTTATGTGACTAACTCATGATAAATACTAATACTACATACATGGCTGTTCACTCATCATATACGCATCTGTTTAATCAATTATGTAATTAGAAAAACTACATCGTTATGCATCAAACACATGCACACGACTCTGTAGTCGTCAAAGGTTCTGCCAAGCCTTTGTAAGTGGGCTTGAATATTCTGGAACATTTTGTTGACCGTACCGGTGATGGTGATCTTGGCGGACCACTTCGATGTGCCGTCCAGCACGCTCTGCTTGATGGTCTTCATTTGCTGGGCATGTAGCGCTTTGGTGACCACGAACACGTCCCTGATGACCTCGAAGATCTCAGGTTTGTTTCTCTCTCTGATCTTCATGCGATCCTTCATGGCCATGATGATGTTCTGAGTGCGATCCTCAGCACCGTGTTTCGAACTCTTCTCCGCCGCACCTGAGAGGTGCACAGAAACACTAATTAGAAAGAAGTTATAATAAAATAATAAAATTAATATCCAGGATAAAATTCTATTTCAGTCCAAAGACATGTGCGTCAGGTGAATTGGGAATTCTAAATTGACCGGAGTGTGTGAGTGAATGGTGTGTGTGTGTGTGTGTGTGTGTGTGTGTGTGTGTGTGTGTGTGTGTGTGTGTGTGTGTGTGTGGCACCCAGCGCAGGGTGAGTTCCTGCCTTGCACCTGTAGACCCTGGGAATAAGCGGTTGCAGAATACTAGAACGTTATTCTAGTATTCTGCAACGTAATTCATTCATTCATTTAAAGTCAATATGGAGTGTAAAGTTCTTATAAAATCAATATCCGGTATAAAATTCTAATGAAATTAACACCCAGAATGAAATTCTAATAAAATCCATATCCAGTATAAGTTAAAACTAATCAAATTAATATCCATAATAAAGTTCTAATAACATGAATATCAAATATAAAAGCCTAATACAATTAACATTCATCTAGGATAAAACTAATATGATTAAATCCCACAATAAAGCTCGATTAAAAAGGGACTAATAAAATTAACATTCTGGATGAAATTCTAATTAAAAAAAAACATCTAGAATGAAGTTCTAATAAAAACTCCAGCAAAATCAATATCCAGAAAGTAACTGACCAAAAAGTGTTGATCTTAAAGTGGAAAACACTGAGGAAAGTACCAAGTTATTTTAAACTACAGACATCACATATCTTTCCCAGGTCCCTTTAATCAGGGAGCTCAGATTTCTGCTCTTTTTAAAGCAGGATCTGCTGTTTGAACCGAGCCTGACAGAAATGCTCTTTGCTGTAATTATCGCCAGGTCTTATTTCAAAGCCCTGCAAACAAACTCGATATCAATCTGGCAACCCCATCAATCCTGCAAATATCCACGTCTCTGGAATACATTCTGCTAATAATTGACCGCCTGCTTCTGGAGATTCACCTTAAATCATTTCTGGAACAGCTAATGGAGCTGTCACTCAGAGAGTCGGGTCTCAGTGTGATCCCATTTGGATAAATGATGTCAGCGGACGCTGCAACAGCGAGGACGTCCCTTAAAAATGGGTACAAATGCGCCTCTGTATCACCACACACTGATATCTAAAGCTCATTGTAGGCCAGCTTTAACAGGTCAAGCGGGCTTCTGTGGGACACTCTGGAAGGTTTACATCTCGTTCACACTATACGGTTAGGCTGCTGTATTGTCTGTTCATTGTACTGTCACAACTTTGTTGAATGTTGCTATATGTTGCACAGTGTACAAGTTCACAGCTGCTGATGACAAAGTAACCTATACAATTTCATAACATATGTACATACACATCTATATACACACACACATATGTATATGACTGGCGTGTCTGAAGTTTGCTACTTTATTTTTGCTCTAGAATATCAAAACTCGTGCAGCTAACATTGTGTTATTTATAGAAATTAACAAATAAGCCTAGATTGTTAGCTAGCTTGAAAGGGTATCAGGACAAAAACTTGATGGTCCTTATACCCCATCGCTTATTATCAATATCTTTCAATGACCTTATTTAGCTGTATCAGATGCATTCCGTTTACAATGGAAGTGAGGTTGGTGAATATTGCTCTACTGCCCCTATTGGCCATACTCACGCTGCAGACAGTCTGCATTAAGCAGCTCCTGACACTTCTCATGACATTTGACCCCACACTCGGTGCAGCGCATGCCTTGCCGGGCAATGCCCCACAGCAGCCCCTCGCACTCATAGCAGTAGGTGGGTGTGGTGGCCGTCCAAACTTCAAAGTTATGGGGCGTGGTGCAGGAGATGGGGTAGATGAGAGCCTGCAGAGTCTTCTTATATACGTGACTCTTCTGCAGGCCAGAGAAAGAAGAGAGGAGGAGATTAAACGAGCAGATATGAACTGATGAATTAAATAATGAATTGAATATAGTGTGAGTACATAGATTCTATAAATAGACATAAGTTTATCCTTAAGTTTTTGTTTTTAGAGTCTTTACTACAGTTGCTGATGAGTTTTTCTGGCTGTCAGAGAAGTGCAGGTCAATCTTTAACCATGTTTTATTTTTGATTTACCAGTTTGTAATATATTCCAAGGCAAATAGCAACTGTAGCCTCCTACCGCTAGCATGTAGCCTGATCATGGAGAGTAATACTTGACATCTTCCGACTTAAATCAATGAATATATTATCCATAGAAGGTCTTGGGACCTTCAGCGTCTTTCTTACCAGCTCCTCATCTTTGATGGACGATCGAGAGGCCATGGCGGATGCGATACCTGCTTTCCTGGCCTGGACCAGCGACTGTGCCACAAAAGACGGTATTAGTCCATGCCAAGAAAACACACTTCCCAACATGCTCAGCACATTCTCCAGGGGTGCAAAAAGACTAAATGCAATGATAATAAATAATAATCAAATAAATAAATAAAACTCCAAGCCAAAAAGAACCTTCAGCTACTAGATGGATCAGGATCTGAACCAAACTAATGGAAGCTCACTGATACTAGTCGGGGCAACAGGTGTGCTGGGAGTACAAGGGTAGGGGATGGGGCCATCACTGGCAGGCTGATGCTCAGGATTAGTAAATCCTGAATATCTGCTGATTAAGGAAGTGGAAATGGTGTCTAAATCAAGGGAAGCTGATCTATAGCGCCATCAAAAAGCTTTCTGTGAAGCTGCTGTGGAGGTGATGGCCTCCAGGAATGTACAAACAAAGCAGGAGGGTGGTAAACCAAGACCAAAACCAAAATGAACCAGTGGCTGGGAGGGTGAACAATAACCTCTGTATCTTTATGCTAAGTACACATGCAAATACGTGAGCAAACATACACAGAGCAATTCCAAGTTATGTCCTGCCAATGAGTCACCTCAGTTTTGAAGAGAACCAAACGTTGCAGAACGTCAAAGTGTTTACAGAACTTGTATTTGCATGTTACTGGAATGGAGCAGCACGAATTCCGCAAATTCACAACTACCCATTCCTGCTTAGCATAAACAGTGGCCAGTGCCAGTATCTGCAAAGATAGTGGTTCATTAGACTTACCATCGCCTGAGTACATTGAGTGAAGGCATTCAAGAGAAGTGCAGAGGTTTATTGCAATGTTGTCCAAAAAGTGATTTTACAGAATTGCTTTTATCAGACTAGGGGGCCATGAGTGCTTAACCCCACCAATTCTCAGGCTTACATCCCAAAGCTTAGCACTCAGAATTATACGGAAAATGAGCCAAACTGGCTGCAATATTACTAAGTTTTAGGAAAATAAAATGGAAGCCTGGACCCACAATCAGGTCATTTTCATGGGTTAGTTATGGTCCAGATAGGTTGACACGGACACTATGAGAATGCTCCGATTTAGTAATTGATGTTAAATTAAACAAAACTTCTTTTGTATGGACATTTGGGTTGGCTTAAGAAACCTACACCTTACATACACATTACCACAAACATACAAAATATATATACACGCACCCTTACATATTTGTATAAATGCATGCGCATAAATATATAAGTATATTTTTATATATTTACATATATTTATGCAATATTATTTAATGAGACAAAGTCTAAAACTAAAACAAAAAATTGTACAGGAATAAAAATGTCTATGTCTGAGGTTAAAAATAACTTAAGATAGGATACAATATGAATGAGTTTACCTTTAAAAAGGGATTGTCATTATCCTAATTACCCAAGAAGCACTCAAATGCAGCTCAAATGAGTCAGAGATTGCAAATATTTGTAAAATACTTTCTATAAAAAAATGACACAACAAACAGGTGTGTTGCCTGGTCCTAGACAGAGAAATGTACAGGTATACCCACCACATCGCTAACAAGCGGGATTGGTTTCCTCTTCCGTAAGTCTGGCATGCTGTCAATCCCAAACAGGCCACTCCCACTTCTGTGGATAACAGATATGGAAATCACCATCATAAACTTCCGTTTCTGAACCTTATTCAGCACTTATAGTCGAATATACACTACAATGAGTGGTGATTCATGACCCTACATTTTCCTGTATTGATTTTTGGGCAGTCTCAAGTCTCAATTGGGTGTCTCGGACCACCAAGACCCCTTATATTTCACACCTGACTACATGTCCTAGATCCAAAACTTGTAATAACACTTTTTTACTGTACTGTAAGTATCATTTTTATTAATTTGAACTTTTATGAAGTAACATTAAAATGAAATCATTCTACTTTTGCTCCAATACTTTTCCAAGAGTAAAAAAAACCCACTCTTTACATCTTCTTTTAGATCTTCAAAGCATTACAGATCTCAGATACAGATTTTTCTCTAATCAGCCAAATTCCATATCTTTAAAATGCTTAATTTTGATTAAACAACCAAATAATTCACACCACAGCATCACACAAACAAGGAAAATGTTTTAATCACTTAATAAACCTAATTTAGCTTGATTTTGACTCATGCATTCACTTAAGAATGTTTTTCACAACCTTTACTGGCCAGTTCCTGACCACAAATGGCCAATGCAGTTCAGAGCTTTCTAATCACACTTAAAACAAACTCTAATCCTTAATCAAATCCTTAGATTTCTCAATAGTGGAAGTTTTCTAATTAGTTTTATGAAATTTTTAAAATATACAATGATGTATTAAAGTGACTCACCCTGCCTTGATCCAGGCATGTCTGGAATTATCTCCATTCTGGCGACCCTATTAATAATAATAATAAATAATAATAAAAAAATTGAGTGTATTTCAAAGTATTTCTAGAAGGAAGGTACGAGTGAAGCCAATTTTTTTTTAGAAAACACTTCGACTGAAAAAGACCCAAGTTAAATGACAGACAGGACTGGTTGAGTTTCACCACTTTCACTCAGTAGTTAGAAGTTAAAGAATTTTAAGAGACCAGTGTACTTTCCCAATTGTAGTTCTACATATATAGAAAATGCAGTATCTGCAAACACACACACACGCACACACAAAATGAGTGCAAAATAAGACAACAAAAACTGCAGCCTAATATGAGGTAATACTTAAAATTTTAAAATGATCATACGCTAAAATTCACATTTCAATATTGAATTATGAAATGTGAATTTGGCATGAAAATGGGTGCTTGAACTGCATATGTACACTGGAAACACAACTTGAATTTATCATGCACAATTTCATTTTATCAACAGAGTACCTACAAAGCACATACAGAAATACTGTTACCTATAGAGCACATTTAAAAATACTATCACATATAGAGGTACATATAGAAATACTAATACCTTAATAGGACACATAGAAACACTATCATCTATGAAGTACATATAGAAATACTATTACCTATAAAGTACGTAAAGATATGCAAGACAAAATACCTTACCTATAGAGTTTTCATTAAAAATATCAAACTGTAAAGTCATTGGGCCAGTGGCAGACAACTATGATGTATGTAACTGTTGCTGTTGCTTTGATCTTTATGTTTACACACTTAAATCACAAGCAAGTATCAAATACAAATACTTCTGCTTCATCAAGAATTAAAAACATAACACTTCTGACACTTGAGGGCTGGGCCTCTGCACAATCTGATCAATGGCTCAAACGTCCAGCCTCAGAACAAATGGAGCAGACAAATGGAGGTACAGCATGGTAACATAATGCCCAAAGGGCCTTCCACTGTAGTGCTCTCAACACTTTGAAACACTCATATGAGGCAACCGTGCTGCAAGAATAAGGCTGGCATTTCAAACGGATTAAAAAAATGATAACTAGAAGACTGAAGCAGTTTAAAAGACTGAACAACAGAGAAGAAACAAAACGCAGACAGTGCAACATGAACATTTTCTAATTATGATAAGATCCTAATTTATTTGAACAATACAAGTACATTTCTTATTTATGAATGACAGGGTTACAATAATGGGTTCATGTCACACAATGACTGTAAATGAGACAATTTTCTGTTCCAATCACATGCAGTGGTGGAGAGCATGCATTTAGTTATGAGCGTCTGAAAACAGGACAGGGTAGAAGTTAAGACTTCAGTAAAAAAAGAGCAAATGTAAAAAAAAAAAAAAAAGACTAAAATATTTTAAAGAGACCTGCTCATCCTCTCTGCTTTCCTCTGGAAAACAAATTAAAATAAAAACAGGCACGTTAAGTACAAAGGTTCATCAGCATCAATCAATGAGTTTTAATTAATCAACTTTAAAAATGTCACAATAAGGTTTTATTTTGATTTACAATTATTGCAAAAAGCAATTTCTCAATGTGTCCCCCTACATTCGTGCAAGTTATACCTGGATTGAATTCCTCCACAGAAAAAGTATGCTTTGACCCACTAGAAATCCTAGACAGTTTGTGTCTTTGTTTCTGTTCTTTGAGAACACGCTGGATATTGGCCAGGCACTTCTGGTGGTGAGGGTCTAGTTGTTCAAGGTTGTCACCGTCTGGATCTACCTGAGCCTCTACCTGATTTACCTCAATCTTTGCTTCAAGGACTGTGCCCAGAGACCTTGGCTCGATGCCTTCACAGGCAATGCGAGGCATTTCTGTAAGAAGCATCTCCTCAGGACAATTTTCCGCCGTCTCTGAACTTGGGATCTCCTTCTCTAAGTTGATTTCAGAAGAACCGTCCACATGGAAAAACTCCTGTTCAGACAGGTGTTCTTCTTCACTGACTGAATGGTCCATTGAGAAGTATTCGGTTGGGGTACAAGATGCCGATGGTGTGCCAGAGGTGAATCCCTCGGGATCAAACAACTGGGAGTCACACGGCTGTAATTTTAGGTTATTAAGCTCATGTTCTCCATGGAAACGGGCACCACCTCTCTTTTGAGGTGACAAACTTAGGTCTAAGGTTTCACAGCTAGATGGCAAAAAATGATCAGAATCAGATCCATCCACAGTTGAGTCAACATCCAGAGGGTCTTCTGAATGCTTGTCAGGAGTGGAGCCTATATCTGACGTATTCTCATGTGGACAGTGAGGATCAGCCACCTCAAGTCTTTTCAGAGCCCCACGAAGAGCAGATCGAAAGGTGAGCATTGTCTTGCTAATCTTCACCACATCAATCCCAACATTGGGTGGCTGGGCACAGTCTGCATCAGTGTTCTCGGAGTATTCCGCACCACACTGTACATCAGACATACTTGTGTGACCTCTCTCAGGCCATACTCTTTCTGTGCTATCTCCAGAATCCACATCAACATGTCCAATACCAAGGCAGTGTTCACAAGAAGAGTGCAAGTCCTGGCATCCATCGTCATCAGTCAGTCCATAATCAGTGAGTCCCATAGTGGAACAACTAAGGCTTCTGGATGGGCCGCTACACAGCTCATCTGCATATGGATCCATGGTGTGGTACCCTGAACTCCGAGAATATGGGCAATTTGGTGTGCAATCACAATCTACATCAGGCACGGCCTGTTTCCTGGGATGCCTCCAGTCTGCTGCACTGGACAAGCTGGATAAGGAGCTGTATTGGTGACCAAACAGTAAGGACAGGTGCTCAGAACTACTTTGGGACGAGTGGCCTGGAGTACTGCTAGTCTCTCCACCATTGTACCTACACCGGGTATCCCGTTGTCGGACATCTTCCACCTCATCTTCACTCCACCCTGTGTCTCCACTCCATCCTCCCTCTCCACTCGTGCTTTGAGGCATGCCTAAAGTATCCCATTGACCCCTTTGTGGGTCATCTTCTCTTGAATGACAACTACATTCTTGGCCTCTACTCTTAGAGCTGTGACCTGAGGATAAAGAACTAGTGCTTGGAAATTCCTGAACATAAAGCCAATCACGATGTGGGTAGGAATGATGGATCCTGCAAGACGATTCATCGGGGTGGTCAGAAATCTCATAATCATGCAATTTGGATTTCCTTGGCGAGGGTTGCAAGGTTGCATTCCTTTCAGACTTCACAGGCTTCTTTAATAAAGGACTTTTGTTTTTCTGACCGCCCGCCACTGGTTTATGTTTGCCTAAGTTCCTGTGAGGAGTCATTAGTCTTTGAGGAGAAGGATGACCAGAGGCACCACCCGAATAGAGCTCCTCGATTTCCATCAGCACAGCATCCACACAGCACGAAACCTCATCCACGGAGCCACTCACTGATGTCAGGTACTGCCTCAGGTCAGAGATTTCCTCCTGAATTTTATTAATTCCCTGAAGCTCTTTCAAGATATGCTCCACTATGGTGCTGGAGCATCTTTCCTTGCTTTTCCTATCTTCCTCCTCATGTTTCCCAGGTATTTGCATCTCTTCCAACTTGTATCTTTTGTCCATACAGGCTGAATTAGTCAAGTCTCCACAATTTAGCACAGGGTTGTTGGTGTGACGTGGAATCCGGAGAGCACTTTGCCTGTTTAATTCCGTCCTCCCAACCAGGTGCTTTTTCCCAACTGTAACATCACTTTCAGCATTCGGCGGAGAAGTGAGATAACCCTCATGGCTACAAGGTTCTTCATTTGTTCCACCGATGAACATGTCTTTCTCCATTTCTGCTTTGGTGTGCTGGAGGTCATAAGAGTTGGGCTCCTCTGGACCCTGCAGACATTTCTGGATCTTTTTGCGCAGGCCACGTCTAATGTTGGGGCTCTGGGCTCTCTTCTTGCCCAGCTCTTTTCTCTTGGTCAGGTTCTGCTGGAAAATGCCAGCTTCATTTGTCTCATCTTGTTCATTGTTACCACTTTGGGACAACATTCTTTGGGATCTGGTGTCCCACTGGTGTTTACTGACTTAGGGACAGGGGAACCCTACATATCGTCCATCCGCTGGAGGTTCTGAAACCTCTGGCCACCGAAAATGGCCATTTCATTCACAATCACCACCTGTAATATATAATTAAGCCTGGTTTAGTTTGATGCAAGCTAACATGTTTGGTCACACATTCATTCACAAAGGAATGGAATGAAAATTAAAAGGCAAATAGTAGACATTGTTAAGAGGGTGACTCTATACACTATAAGTGTTCCATTCCCCATCAAGCCGTTGCTCTTCCAGATACTTTACATTCATGAATACAGACATCCACTAAAGGTAAATCTACTGTAAACACTGGGTTAAAACCAGCAGTTGGTCAGGGTCATAGAAAACCATCAATATTTTAGACATTCAACAAACCAAAGACAATTATTAACAAAATAGATATATATTTTTTTGTGGTTTGCTAAGCCATCATCTGTCACTTGGTCTGTAGCAGTTGGTCTTAAATCAGTGACCACTCACTCACCAAAAATGCTACTGATAACATGGCAATTACACAACAGCTCAGTTATCTTGTCTATGTCCAGTTCAGTGAAGCCATTGTACTATTGTATTTTTGCTTTCTAGTACAAGTACAATAGTAACAGCATTTACCATATTTGTGCCACTGGATGCATTTGAGGAAAGGGTTGAATCACACATAGGGAAATTCTTATTTAGAGGCTGTGTATGAGAGTATTACAGCAATCCAGCTGTGTGCACCATGTGTCATTTAGCTGTTACCCAGAACCCTGCTGGGTCTAATGGCTGCTTTACTGTTTCCCCAGCCTGACAGGGTGGCACCACATTTAGCTGGTCTTTTTTTTCCCCAGCAGAATAATTTGTAGGACTGTAACCCTTCCCCCATACGCTTCATCAGCCTCGTTGGTAAAAAGCAAATAACGCATCCTTGTTCATCATTCTTGTTGACTGGAGAATGAAATTGCTTTCAATTATGAATATTAAAATGTGCAAATTATGTTTACAAATGAAACCATCCAATTTAAAATTCAACCGTTTCAATTTTTTTTTTAAAGGGTGCATCTGCTGCTGCGTGGCAGGCTCCAATGTCCTGTTGATACTCGTGGTGGAACGGTCTGGCCAGAACCTCAGTAAGTAGTGAGTCATCATCTGAAGCACGCAATGGAATACATTTCTCCATAATGTGCTCCAGCAACCATTCCGAGCACAGCTAATGTCTATTACTGCACAACGAGGTGGTCATTGAAATTCAGGGACGGTCCTGCCATGCTCCTAAATGCACTCGATAGCCGACATGATTGTAACTGTGACTCCAGCAAGATGCGTTTCAGCTGGTGACGCTCAAGGGCAAAAGAAAATCTCTGAATCCCTGCGAGACTGACCCTCAGTCATTTAAAGCCCCTGTTCATGCCTCCTTCTGACTTAATTTCCCTAAAGCTACGTTTGCCAGCAGTCCACATTTGTGGTAAAAGTACAGTACAGTGCAAAGGTCTTAAGCCTCCCCTTTATATTTAGCTTACGAAGACCCAGACTTTCTTGTATTTTTAACTGCAGTCTTTGAAGGAATAGTTCTATAGTCTTCCTGAAGGACTTTCAAAGATGCTCATTTTCACACTAAAATATGAGGACAAGATACAGAGCAGTCATGCTACATGCTGCACCAGGCTTGTTCTTCTTTTTATGGCGGTTGACAACTTTTCGGTTTTTGTTTTATTTATTTATTTATTAGGGATGCCCCGAATTTTTATTTTTTTGGCCGAAACCAAAAACTGAAAATGAGGAAACACTTGGCCGAAAAACGAAATCGAAACACCAAGAAATTATTATACTAATTTTTTGTAATATTGCCATTATGGCTTGGTCTGCATGTACTTGCATAAATTATATTCATAAATTAATATTCATGGTTCAAAGAATAGATCTGTTACAAAACTATAAAAATATTTATTTAGCATTCAAACAATGCACAATAAAATGAAATATTATACAATGAAATATCTTCTCTCATAAAACAAGTACATTTTAATATTCTGAATGTAGTGCATGAACAAATTGCATTCAGAACAAGTGCTTTAAAAACTGCTGAAAGATAGAACAACATTCTCTGTAGGCCTATAAAAAACTGTATTAAAACAAAGACTGGCACAGCCCATATATTAACTGTAATCACTGGAAAACTTTCTTGCCTTTTCAAAAATGTCCACCACAGACGGAGTGGGTGTTCGCGAAGGGTCTTGACTCTTCTGTGCTCGATCGGGATGTTTTGATTTTTTATGATAAATTAATCCTGACGTTGAAAAAGTCTTGCAAAGCGAGTCACATTGCTCACTTTACAAATGGCTTTCCGTGTTTCTTTCTTAGATATAGTGCAACGCTCCTACGCAGCAGACATGTTGACTCTAATCCAATCCGGCGCGTGCAGGTTGTGGTTGTTGACAGAGTCATCACTGTTTCAGTTACAGAAACAGAAAAGATTTTTTGCCATTTTCGGTCGAATATTTTCAGTGGCCGAATATTCAGTGCATCCCTAATGTATAATAT
>JBBPDC010000035.1:573709-592661 GCA_037974485.1 Hemigrammopetersius urotaenia
CCATTACCTAACTACAGGGGACAGTCTCCCTGGAGCAACTTGGGGTTAAGGGTCTTGCTCAGGGACCCAGTGGTGGTATGGTGAAGGTAGAATTCGAACCCATGACCTCTTGGTCTGGAGGCAAGTATCATACCTACTGAGCTACCTCCTCAAATCTAAATATATTTGAAAAAATCATTTAAATTATATGACTAGGAAAGGATTTTTGCAATTCTCTAAATCTAGAATTTACTATATAAGAACATACACACCTCTTCTTTGATTTCTCTACCCGCTTTTCCACCTGGGGCACACTGTCCTTCTTTAAGCTGCTGGTCACAACTTTTGCAGTCTCCTGATAGGATTTTAAGCCTTCTTCCTCCTCACCCCAGGAGGTATGTCCATTGGCGGGGTGGTGCCCGTTTGTGGAAGGCCGATAGCCTGTACTGTGGAAAGAGTGGTGGGACTCCTCTAGCTCTGAACACGCAACACTCTCCTGGCCAGCCTCACTGAGTGGAGAACTGGTTTGACTGAGGTTCCCTGAAGATCCAAAACGACTACTGTCCGCCGGGCTGATTTGGGTGGAGAAGAAAAACATTCAATAAGCCGTAATATTGAGCTAAGTTTTCATAAACATCCTGGCATCAATACTAAAAAAGCTAGAGCTTATGGAAAATACTACAAAGAAACATCACAGGGAATGCAAAAGTATAGAAACAAGATCTAAGTACCTAAGTAACACACACACACAAACACAGAGGAAAAACACTAAACACATCCAAAGGGTGGAGTGCAATAATCACAGGTCTAATATCTCGATGCTAATGTTGAAGTTAGTTCATCATAAATTGTTTTGGAGACCATTTATGATGCTACTAGCCTTTTTGCACTCAAAAGCTCCTTGTTTTCCTGTTGTAATCCTGACGAGAGATCTGTAGAGGGTGGGGGCTGGACCTGGTTTTCCTGCTCTTTTGGGAGTGGAGGATCTACTTCAGGTGTGGAGACACTAACGTGGGGTTCTGCCAGGGCATCTACTGGACCTGTATTTTGATTTTTTTGGACGTCCGTCTCAGAGTTCTTCTCTGAGCCTGACGTGCTTTCAGGTTGTTTTTCACTGTCATCTTTGTTAAGGATTTCTGCCTTTGAGACCAAATGGCTAGGCTCTATAATATTACCAGATGCACTTTCTAGACTATTTACATGATTGTCCTGGGCTTTAGGCTGGGTTGTAACAACAATGGGAGTCTGCTGCTTGGGAGGCGCTGTTGTCTCTTTTTGCCATGGGAAATTTAATTTTGCTCCAAACAAAGAAGCTGCTGGTTCGTTCTTTGACGCCGCTGACTTCTCCTCTTGAAACAGACCTGTTGAGAACGACTTAAAGCCAGAAAGTAGTCCGCCAGCCTCCGACTGCGGCATTGAGGGGAGGCCTTTTGGTATGCTGGGTGCTGAAGAAAACAAAGATCCAAAAGACTTTCCAGCATCTCCAGATCCTGCCATGAAACCAAATGTTGGAGCTGATAAACCGGCCATGCCGAACATGGACTGAGATGGTTCGGACGTTTGAGGCTGTTGGGCTAGCTTAGGACTACTCTCTGTAGGAGGTCCAGATTTATCTGCAATTTCGCCTTCAGGTTCTCCAACAATGGCAATGGGTTTCTCATGTCTCAAATCACCTTCAATGACTTTCTCATTAATAACAATCTCAGCAGATAGCCCAACATCTGATGGGTTCACAACTGCAGATGCTGAACTCTTAATCGAGTCTTGAGGTGACTTTTCCAATGTAAGTAATTCTGACTCTGTTTTGGTTTGATTGTTTTTGGGTGATTCCGCATTCCCCGCAGACAGCACTACATCTTTAGCCATTTTTTCATCTTGCACAGCAGACTGACTTATGGAAGTAGGAGCTGGCATAGTTTCTGCTTGATTAGATGCCTCAGGAGTTTTGAACATACCAAAGAGGTCACTTTTCAAAGACTCTGTTGGTAGACTACTTGGGAGGCCAAAGAGAGAGGTTTTCTGCTGTGTTTGTGACCCTGGTGTAGGTTGAGACTTAAAAAATAAAGACTGCGTCTGAGAAAAAAGATCACCTGAAGGTTTAGATGGTGCAGCGGCAGTAGAGAACATTTTAGACATGAACCCAGAGACCACTTCAGCTGATGAGCCTAAGACAGACTTCTCAGCTTCAGCAGGTTTCTCCTCACCTTCCCTTGTTATGGACTGTGTCAAGGTCACATCATCTTGTTTAGCCTGAGATTGAATGTCCATGGATTTCCTATCTTGTAGTTGTCCCTGTTCTGTGCACTGCTCAGTGTGAGACTGAGTATCGGCAACTACTTCTCTGGAGGTGGGAGATTTATTTATGTCTAATGCAGTACATTTTTCATCGATATTCTCACTACCAGTCACTTTTTCACTTCCAGTGGGATCTGGACACTGAGGAGGAGGGGTGGTCTGAACTTGTTTTGATGCATCTACTTGTGCTTGCAGTGCCACTGTTTCTTGAGTTTTTTGAGTTATAGAAACTGGAACGATGTCAGTTGATGCAGCTACTTTGATGTCTGCTTCACCAGCAGGATGTATCAGACTCACATTTTGAGGTTTGGGTGCTTCAGGTTTCTTTTCATCCAAAAATGACATGTTCAGAAAGCCAAATCCTCCTGTCTTGGATCTATTATCCTCTGTAGCAGGTCCTCGTGAAAATAATGAGGACACATTAAAAAGTCCCTCGGTTTCTGATGGTTTTGATGTTGGGCCTGTCGCACTAGGAGTTGAACTAGGACCACCAAACATGGAAAGCAGGCCTTTTCCAGGAACATCCTTGCCAGCTGTGCCACCAGGGAGAATACCCCCAAGTAATGAAGTAGTTTGAGTTGTTGAGGGCTGTTGAGGACTTGGCCCACCAAACATAGAAAACAAGCTTTTTCCTGGCAGTTCTTTAGAACTGGAAGCCCCTGTTTCTGAACTTGAAGGTTCACTAGGGCCTGAGAACACAGAAAACAGAGTCTTGCCTGGACTATCCTTTGGTCCTGAAGCCCCAGAGAGAATTCCACTGAGTAGAGTTCCAATCTGAGGAGCTGCTCCTTGAGAATTTGGTGGTAAATTTGGTGTTGCTCCTTCTTTTGGTGGAACATCATCCTTGAAGGTTATGCTAGCAGCTGAACCCCCAGAAGTCGATTCAGCAGCTAAGGAAACAGCAGTAGAGGTCTGTGTAGGCTGAGGACTAGGTCCACTAACTGATGGTAATCCTTTACCTGGAGTTTCAGATGTACCAGAAAGTGTTCCACTGATAACAGAAGAGGATTGAGAGGGTATTTGCTGCTGACCTGAGGCGCTGTCTTTATTTGACAGCACTCCAGACTCTGGCAAGGTAGAATTAACAGTGTCTTCTTGTTGTAGGCTCTGCTGTTGGATAGAAATTACCGGCACCAGTGGCTCTTTAGATGGTACATTTTGGGGGGCAATTGATTCAGAGGCCTGTGTTTTTTGAGGGGTGTCAATCTGTTCTTTTGGCCGAGGGGAAGTCTGTGCATTTGGTTCAGGGCTCTGTCCACCAAACATAGAGAGTAAGCCTTTTGCTGGTCCTTCACTAGCATTAGACCCTGACAGAATTCCACCAAGAATTGATGTTGACTGAGGCTCAGTCGGTTGTGAACTAAGACCACTGAATAATGACAGCAGACCTTTTGTAGGTGGCTCTTTTTGAGTGGCTTGTTCTTGAAGATTACTCGCACCTGAAGAATCAGGTTGTGATGAAGTCATTTGAGGGCTAGGACCTCCAAACATAGATAGAATGCCTGGAGCTGGCCCAGTTTTCGGTGGTGCATTGGCTGGTGGTTGTGAGTTAGATCCTCCAAACATAGAAAACAATCCTTTAGCTGGACTCTCATTGGTGGTGGACGATCCACCTAATATTCCACCAAAAATGGATCCTGTCTGCTGTGAGGTTGGCTCTGTACTGCTAAACATTGACAGCAACCCCTTACCTGGAGGATCTTGTCGGGGTGCAGTCCCTGAAGGTGGTGGCTGACTGGTTTGTGCTGAAGTCTGCTGGGGACTAGAAGTACCAAACATAGACAGTAAACCTGCACCTGGTGTTTCTTTGGGAGGAGTGGGCCCAGAATGTGAGGATCCAGTTTGGGGTGTACTTGTCTGTTGAGTACTGGGACCACTGAACATAGAAAGTAAACCCATCCCTGTAGTCTCTTTCGGAGGAGCAGTTCTAGTAGTTTGATTTAAAGGTGTAGTTGGCTGTGTGCTCTGTTGTGTGCTGGAACCAGCAAAGAAAGACATAATGTTTTTGCCTGATGTTTCTTTTGCTGATCCATCCTGCACTTGAGGAGCAGATGCAGCTTGAGGTGGTGCAGCAGAACTGCTGAACATAGACAATAGCCCTTTCCCTGGAGTTTCTTCTTTGGTGCCTGTGGGTCCAGATATTATATCCCCGATTGAAAAGCCAAACAATCCAGTTGCTGGTTTGTCGGCAGATTCTGGTTTTGTTTGCCCAGCGGGTGGCATGGTTTGAGATCTCCCTAAAATGCTTCCCTCACTAGCAGTAGGTGAAAATATCTGGGATGCACTTTTACTTGCCACATGCCCCTGAGGTGCCTGTGATGCATTAGGTACCCCTGAAGACTGTTCAGACTTTGTTATTTGATGAGCACGGCTTAAGTCGTTTTTGGCATCATTTTTTGAATCAATGGCAGAGGGTTGATGATGTGAAGTGGACTTCTGTGAATGTAGTGGTTGTTGAGGAGAGGGACTTTCCACACTAAAGAAGTCTCCTATTGAGCCAAAAAGACTGGACACTCCTGTGCTTTCCTTCTGCGTGTTTGATCCCTTGACTCCGCTAGGAACAGGTTCATTTTTCTGGGGTGGTTTTGATGTAGTTTGAAAGGATTTCACAGGCTCTTGTTTTGGCTCCTCCATTCCTACTGCAGTTTTGAAAAAGCTGAGAAAGCCTCCTTGAGGTTGCTCAGAAGGTTTTTCATCACTCTGCTCAATTTGAGAAAGAGTGTGTTTCAAAGTTTCACTTGTGGAGTTTGTGGAAACATCAGCAGAGGATGATGTGAAAGGCACAGAAGACTGTTGAGACATTGTGGCTTGTCTAGCTAGTTTAGGCTTTTGAGTAGCACTCTGAGCACTTACAGAGGATGCTGAAAGACCTGTTGGAGTTTTGGGTAAGATTCTATGAGTTTTTGATGTTTGCTGATTTGTACTTTGTGATGGGGTTACAGCAGGAGAGGCATCCTCTTTTATGATCTTTGATTTCAGACTCTCAAGCCCTGTTGACAGAATACCTTTGGTCGGTTGGCCATTTTGCACTTCACTGACAGGAGATTTGGTAGTTTTCCCTTGAGTCACAGCAGGACATGTAGAATGCCTGGATACTATGGATGTTCCTGAGACAGTCATGTTTTTGTGAGATTCTGGACTTTTTCCTACAATAGAAGACAAGAAAGATGATATCTTTGTAATGGATCGATTGGGCTGTTCCTCTCCAGGCTCAACTCTCTTTCGCCATTCTTCCTCTGTAGTATCATCTATGTGCCTTATTTGTACTCCAGTGGATGAGCGACGTCTCTGGCGAGGCTGGTAACAACTGTAAACACCTGCAGCTGAGGAGCCAGTTGTTTGAGTTGATGAAACTGAGACTTTCTGAGAAAGGAGTTCTTTCATCCCTTTCCTATTCAGGTTTGAGTGATTGCGATTAATTCCATTAACCGTAAGATCAACAGCTTCCAGAAGAGGATCCTGGTAGTGAACATTGTTGTGTTGTCGCTGTCTTGTATCCACTTTAACTTTATTTAATCTATATGATGAAAAATCCATAGCCTGCTGTTTTTGGGCAAGGATGGAGCGCTCAAACATCTGAGAAAAACGTTCCAAGTTTAAATTCATTATTTCATTACCCTTCCTATATGCTGCAGACAGGTCAAGGGGTGCACTTAAGAGCTGAGCCTCACTCCGATTTTGTCCTGGAAGCCAGAGTAGTTCATCTTCATTGCATAGAGGAATTTTGAAACCACATACCATAACCATTTCATTATGGAGCCAGGCACTAGGATAGTGGTCAGACATCTGTCCATTTAACCATAGCTCTTCTTCTGGTGCACATGCATAAACATACTGACCAGACCCATCTGTGAGTAGCGCATAGATATACTCATAATCAGTGTAGACAAAGTAGCCACAATCTCGGTCATCTGCTGGCCACCACATACCCTGTTCTAAAAGAGAGAGCCACTGCTGGTACCACTCTGACTCCTCGAGGTAGGCATGGTCTTCTGTATCTATGTTAGAATAATAATTCCAACCATTGGGACAAGCAGTTAAATCAGGATAGCTTTCATTAGTTACAGGTTGTCTGTATGCATCAGATGTGGCATTATACTTATATTCTCCATTAGCAGAGTAAGACAAATTTGGTGGATTCTCTTCGTAATATCCTTCATGATATGCCACACTATTCAAACTATAACAACTCTCTTCATTGAAAGAATGCCACCTACCAAATTTTCCATTTCCTTTTTTGCTCAAATTTAAAGCACCTCCTTCTTCTAAGCTGTACCCCTGGTTACTGACTCTATCCAAACTATTATGGCTGCTCCACATTTTCTGCACATCTGAGTTGCTGACTACATCCCTAGGGTACTCCTGTGGGTTATAAATGTGTCCCTGGTTCATGTATGATGCCGCTGGGGGCTGTGTGACACAATACTCCTGATGTTCAACTACATTTATGTTGCTCAAAGGTTGAGAAAAATTTTCCTGGGGTTCTCCACATGGTAAATGTCCATAGTCCTCTGGAAAATAGCCCAGTGACTGGTCATTTAGTTGTTGCCAAATAACAGATTCTTGGATCCAAGAGTGTTCATAATTAGGACTGAGTTCTTGTGTAGTATACAATAAAGGGTCATTTTCATAGCCATATTGTCCAGCTACACTTTGTAAGGAGGGATAGCTCTGCCGTAAATACGGCTGAGACATTACTCCTTGACCAGTGAACCTAAAAGATGATGAATAAAGATTTTCAGTGCTGTTTGACATGCTCCTTGGATTGCTTGGGTGAGAAGAGTAATAGATCTGAGGTAAATGACCAGCGCTATTTGAAGCATAAGCTGTGTGACTTCGCTGTGATCTTGAATAGCTTGCAGATGTCCTCAGGTCCAAACTATCATCACCGTAGGCAGGCAGATTAATGGCAACTCCCTTGTGTCTAGGCACGAGATGATCAAATGCCCCACTTGGCTTTGATTCTTTACCATTTTCTGTGCTGCCCCCAGAGGTGGTTTCATTTGCATTCTTTTTGAAAAGGCCAGAAGTCAAGCTTGAGGAGTTTGTAGAACTTGCCCTGTGATCGGTACACTGAACAGGTTGTTCCCCTGGTTTAGTTGAAGGCACTTCCCCTGAGGTCCGACTGAAAAGACCAGATATGAAACCTCGCTGTTCAGTGAGCTTTTGGTCTCTTATTACAGCTTGACTAGGAGGTGGTTGAGGCAGTTGCCTACGTGATGGGATGTTTTGAGAAGAAACCTCTTTTTGTACACTCTGTTGCTGTTGTTTCTGGTCAATGGGAGTGTGATTATTCTCTGATCCTTCTTCAGATGAAGTTCTTAGCTTACTAAAAAGTCCAGACAATATTCCTGATTGGGTATCCTGTTGTGTTACGGGAGGCCTTTGTTCAGTGATTGTGGTTTTACTCTCTAGAAAGGAAGTTTGTCTTAAATCACGTTGAGGTTTGGGATGGTGTTCATTGGTTTGATAGGTGGGTACGTCTGCTTGCTGAGTTGACGCAGTCTGAGAGGAAGACACATTATCTGCAGAAGCAAATTTGAAAATCCCAGAGAGAAGGCCGCCTTGCTGAGATGTTGCTTGTTGAGGTGCATTTTGACTAGAACCCTGTCCCGTGTTTGTTTGTTGTGCACCTGAGTGGCTGCTCAACATTTTCAACTTCTGGGTGTTATTTTGTTGCTGTAGATTTTGGCTGGGTACCTGATGAGGAGAATGACCAGTCGCTGATGATTGTTGCTGCTGAGGTGTGTTAGATGGACTACTTGAGATACTCTCACTGGAAGCAAATTTAAAAAGCCCAGACAAAATACCTCCTTGTTGAGGAGGACCTTGTTGGGGAGATGCTTGCTGAGGTGCTGCAGGTCGCTGAGACAGCTGACTGTGTGGGGGGACTCTTTGTTGATGTGGTGCATTTGCTGCTGGTGCTGAAGATACATTTTCAGCAGAAGAAAACCTTAAAAGCCCAGAGAGGAGCCCTCCTGTCTGAGCTTGGTTGGATGCA
This sequence comes from Hemigrammopetersius urotaenia, assembly GCA_037974485.1. NCBI lineage: Eukaryota > Metazoa > Chordata > Actinopteri > Characiformes > Alestidae > Hemigrammopetersius > Hemigrammopetersius urotaenia. The sequence goes on from JBBPDC010000035.1 coordinate 581,985, forward strand.
CTTTGTTGAGGATGTGGCTGATGCTGCTGGTAAGTCTGCTGGGAATGTATTGGTTGACTTGGATTATTCTTAGGTTGCGTTTGACTAGGTTGTGTGCCTGTGGACACATCACTGCTAGAGGCCATTTTAATGATACCGGACAGCAAACCTTGTTGTGGGCCTGCTTTAGCATCTGATGTCTCCTCAGAGGAAGTATATTTAAACAAGCTAGAAAACAAACCTTGAGATTCTGGCTCAGAAGGCTGGTTTTCTACAGTACAGGCTTTACTTGGACCTGGAGCTTGTTGCCAATTTTGCATTTGCTGGTTAACTGTCCTTCCAAGGTTTTGTTGTTCACCTCTTGTGACTTTCTGATTTGATCCAAGTGGAGGCTGAGAACTCTGGTTCACTGGCCTCTGGCCCTGTGGTGCAGCAGGCTGCACATTTTCATTTGATGCAGCCTTGAATAGGTTGGAAAACCAGCCTGGCTCTGTATTAACTTTAGGCTGTGTTTCATGAAGACTAGCAACATTTTGTGGTAGAGGTTTGGCGTTGTCAAGGTTTGAGGAGGAAGCAGTGTGTGCAGAACTCCTGTTAGCAGAACATGCTTGATCTGGCTTTGTGGGATTTTGTGGTGTGTTTTTGGGTACACTGCTTTCATCAACAGAGGCAAATTTTAGCAGTCCAGATAATATTCCTCCGTCTGCTTTAGGGGGCTGTTGGGCAGACATATTATCAGAAGAAAGGAAAGAAAGTTTGATTTTTCCTCCAAGTAATGAGTTGTCCACAGGATTTTCTTTACTTACATCCTCTGCTGATCTGAAAATTGGAAAAACGGTTTGCGTCTGATGTTGAGGAGGCATAGGAGGTACAGGTGATATCAGAGAACTAAACGATTTCTTGAAAGGACTGAAAAATCCTGAATCCATAGATTTGTGTGATGTGGTTTCCATATGTTCATTTTTACTATGCTGCTCCATAAAACCATTTGTAGATTCCCCTGGGTCACTCCCATATCCTCTTCCAGGTTTACCTTCCCTTAAATGAGCCCCCACAGCTTTGGGATGGTCCAGCGGCAGCTTATGGCTCCCCTCTTGCTTGTTCAGATCAAAACAACCATCTTCTGAAAACCTTTTGCTGGTGTCTTTACCAGCACTTTCCTGAGAAAACATCTTTAAAGGGTTCACTTTAAATGAGGGTTGACTTTCAGCTAGTTTTTGAGCCATAATTTCACCATTATTTTGTATCTGGGTATGACTCTTGGCTTGGGCATGTGGATTTATCTCTTGTGATTTTGCATCCGAAGGCCGAAAAGACATTGGGAACTTTCTATCAGCTTCTTGTGTAGGAGATACCACAGCTACTGGTGTTGGGCTTGGAGATTTTGAGACTGGCATGAAAGAGAACAACTTTGACAAACCAGAGCTACTTGTAACATTTGATGGTGTTTCTGAATGTTCAACAGAATTAGATCTAGTTTGTTTTGAACTTGGGGTAACTTTGTCGGTAAAGGAGCTAAATAATGAGTTCATGGCATTCTTCACCCCAGACATGCCTTGTTCTGATAAACTGTTTTCTTTGGCTTCCACAGAGGTTTCATCTTTTGTCTCCTTGGGAGTAACACCCTGTTCATCTCCAGTAGATTCCGTTCTTGCACTACCCTGGGAGGACAGCCTTGATTTGTTTGATTTAGGCAATGAACCATATTTGCTGATCTCTTCTTCTTTTTCGGCTAGATATTCTGACACAGTTTCTACCAGGCACTGAAGTTCATCCATGGGGTCGACATACTCATCACTGGGTTCTTCCACAGGGGACAGCATTGTCTCTGGTGCCCACCCCCCAATTTTACCCTTTGAACTCTTCTTATCTCGATAACCCTGAAGTTTTTCATTGTAGCCAACGTAAGGCAAAGCATACCTGCTGCGGTCATAACCCCAACTATCTTCGGAATGGAATGCCTCAGCTAAAGAGGCAATTTCTTCTAACTCTTCCTCAGAACCCAAAGAATTCTGCATCTCATCTGAGCCCTCAGAATCAAGGCCTACCCTTGCCCTGAGTCTCTCTGCTTCTTCCTCTTGATATGCTACATAGTTCTCTAATGTGTTTTCCAGCTTGTTTTTGGCCCACATTCTTGTCTTGTACAGTAAGCCATTTTTGTACGGCCTCAGGCATGGCGTCATCTTTTCATCCTCTTCTTCCATTTCTGCTACTTGACGCAATACGAGCTCGCCTCTTTTCTGTCGGAGAAGAGCAAGATCAGGGGGGAAATAGTCATCTTCAGTGTGTTTTGTCTGAGCGTTCACAAGCCCTCCTGGATCTCTGATCTTTTTCTTGCGTCTTCGGTCAATGGTGTCATAGCCCTCGGGGTAGGCAGCGTTCAACGAGGACTTCCCTTTTGTTTTCAAAGGCAGCTGGCTGACTGTGCAATCATGACCAGAGCTTCCCATGTGGAGGATTTTGTTGTTTTGTCTGCCTTCTTCATCGCAGTAACCGTCTTCTTTATCAAGGAAGTCCTCCAGTGAACATTTACCCCAGATTTTGTATTTGGCCTCCCACTCCTCGACCCCCATACCTGAATCAACAGGAATGATTCTGACCCCGCCTCTCTGATTTAAATTTCTACTATAAAATAAAACAAATTAAAAGGGGAAAGGCGGAATCAAAAAAAGGAAAGAGAAAGACAAAAAAATAATTCAACATAAAATTATAACAGACAGAAGACAGAACACTGCAAGCATTAGGTTTGGTATCAATTATCTGCGCTGTAAATAATGCTGTCATTTGTGAAAGGACTTTTTATAGAAATACATTGTAATGTAAGGTATGAGATATATTAGCAGAAAATGTATTCATAAAAGCAACACCTGACCTGTAGGATCTTTATCAAGCACAAAACACAATAGATAAACTTAATTAAGAAGGTATAGGTATTATTTACAAGAAAAAAAGATGTGATCAGACCGCATCAAAGTCACTGTTATACAGTTTAGTTTGTGTGTCAGCTACTAAAAGAATCAATTTTAACTTTATAAAGAACATAAAACAAGGGGAAAACCATCAAAACATTGCACTTATTGATTTCCCCCCTGAGTAAATAGCAAATCAAACTATTCCCTCCACGAAGACTCTTTGAACTAGACAGGCCCAAAAGTACAACAATGCCAGAAACCGGAGTGGCATTTTTCTCTGTGGTCCACTTGCACTGAGGCTTTGAGTGAACAAACCAAACTATGCAATAAAATTCCAAAGGGAGAGTCTCACAGGCAACAAAAGGACTTCTGGCGAAGTAAAGCTGTTTTTCTAAAGACTGCACCAGACAATGACACAAATGCTTCTAGTTTGCTACTGCTGTAAGAGTCAACATTTCAGAATCAGGCCCCCTCCTTTCTGGCTGTACTTAGTGGAATTCAGAGACTGTTGCTTGTGAAAACTTGCTGTGATACACGAAACTAAAGTTTTGCGGGAGAACAGACTCTACCTGCTTGTGTGATGGTCTCTATAGTCCATTTCAAAACTATGCATGGAATCTGCACAGGAGTCTATGTGTTTCTGGAAACACGGTCCCATGGGGTACTGATGTAGGGAGGAGTTGGGCTGGGCTGTGGTGTGGTAGCGTGGGGGAAGACTGTTGCTTGTCTCGCTCCTGTAGTCACTGTCCCGATCGTCCACCGCACTGTCCAGATCATCCAGTGCTGTGGGGTCAGAAATAAATAGCTCACAAAAAAAGAAGATTCTGTCATAAAGGTTAAAAGTTGACATTATACCAAACTTTACACAAGGACTGTTTTCACAAGGACTGTTTTCACAAGGACTGTTTTTTTGCACATAGAACAAAAACACATACATACCTCTGGTATTTGTGCACTGGCACTTTGACTACTCATTCCATATTTTTCTTATCTGCGGAACATGTTCTGGCAACTCAGATCTATACTGTATATGTATAGTATATTTATATAGCTTACCCATTTGCACATACCATAGATATATACTGTCTGATTGCACTGTTTGTCTTGCACAATGTTTTGTCTTGTCTGTCTATTATTTCTAATTTTTTTTTTATTCTAAATCTTATTTCTTCTAAGTATTTGTATATACACTGCTGATCCAGAGCTCTTGCCATTTCGTTTCCCTGTATACTTGTATATGGTGAAATGACAATAAAGTTCACTTTGACTTTGACTTGAATTAAAGTGACACATTTGATAAAAAAAAAAATCATAAAACAAATGAAGGCATTCAAGTTTCAAAGGCTTTAATGTTATTGGCAATGTTGCCATTCTGCCTAATCCCTCGAAAATATCAAATGAGTGTCAAAGAACTGTCATATGCCTATATCTTGCACTGAACATCGCACTCATTGTTCATGATGAGCACAGTATCATGATCACAATCAGATCTGCTCTTTCTGCAGCATAGGAATGTTTTCCAAAGACAATTTTAATCAATTTCCCTGTATTTAGATAAAAAATAGCACAGCTTTTGACACTGTCAATCATAAGACACTGCTAAACAGACTAGAACAGTCCTGAGACAGTTCAGGCAGGAGCTATTCCATCTCTATCATCCCTTACAAATCAGAGAAAATGGTCAATAAGAGTCTCAAAAGGATCCATTTTGGCCCCTCTGGTTCAACTTAAACATGCTACCTCTTGGCCAAATCCTCCAAGAGTACAAGATGGCTTAACATACCTATACAGACAAAGGTTGGATGCAACAAAATGTCCTTGAGCATATATGAAGACAAGATGGAGATTGCTCTGTTTTGGAACAAAGCAGAAGGCTGCTGCATGGTGCTTATCTGAAATCTAGGGGATTAAAACTATGCGTACCAAATAACTTGTATTTAAAGATGGGGGTCTTAGCCTTAGTAACCGCATTAAATCTATTATTAAATCAGCACAGCTAAGGTAAGTGTCAGAGGAATTTGGAGTGACTCATCTGTGCCTTTATATCCTGCAAGGCTGACTATTACCTTGCTCTTCTCTTTAGCCCCCCCAAACAGACTATAAGGCAGCTATATCTGATTGAAAAGTTCATTTAAAAATCAAGAAAACATAGCACACATTACTCCAATCCTCCAGTTTTTACACTGGCTTCCAATCAGATACAGAACTGAATTCAAAGCTGCCTCAATGGTTTTGGTTCCAAGTTTAGTTTCAAGTTTTGATGAATATCAGCCTGGAAGGTCCCCTAGATCAGCAGGTTCTGGTCAGCTAGTGGTGCCCAGAGCTGAAACTAAAGAGGGTGGAATGACATTTAGTTATTATGCTGCCCACTGCTGGAACCAGCTCCCCATGGAGATCAGATCTGTTGCCAGATTTAAAAAGAAGCTAAAATCAGCCTTCTTCCCCTCTGTCATCAATTAATCAGCTGGTTCTATTTTTATCTGTGTAACACAAAAATCTTGCAGTTTCTTTTACACTGCACCCATTACTTTTATTTTTATTTTCTCTATACTCTATACTATATAAAACTTATTATACTGACTTTATTCCTATTTTTATTGCTTACTTTTCTTTTTATGCTTTTATTTATATAAGTACACTACATGACCCCTGTGTATGAAATAAATAAACTTGCCTAGTCCTTAAAACGTGCGTTGCGATTCAAATTTATTTTTTTTACTAAGTACAGGAAAATATCCATTAAGATATTAAAGCACCACATAACCCCAACATGATGTGTCACAATGAACAGCAAACATGGCCAAACACAGATGTAGATGAAGAAAACAAACATACATTTAAAATCATTTAGAAAATAAACAATAGCATTCAAATAAGGGTTGAAAACACAAAAAGGCTCATAAGTACACAGTATGACACAACCAGCAATGCAAATAATATAATTTAAGGGGCTCAGGAAAAAGGTTCATGCACCTTATACAGCCAAAATACATCCCCCTCCGCACAGGTTTTCTTATGTATGCGGTCACAAAAATGGCAAAAATTGCAAATACACTATGAGCAAAGTTTTACATTCGGCTTATAAAAGGGCGGATATTAAACTGAACCGTTTTCAAGGTTTCGTCGACCTCTAGTGGACTGTTTAATGCCTAAACCCTGATTTCGTGATTGCACCTCAGAAGAAATCCTACACCATAAAGTGAGTAGTTAACACAATGAGCATGCCTACGTTAGGCATATCTAGACTCACTGTCCATTATTAGCTCCCCTATAAAGTGCACATGTATGGTCAATGGAGCTGATAAAATGGACAGTGAGCATAAATACAAAGTAGTTGGAGAATGTGATGAAGTGTCTGAAGGTACAAGTGCAAAATGTGCTCATAACTCAAACTAAAGCTGAAGCTAATCATGTAGACTGGGTTTTAAAAAGACACAGTAAAATAATGGAACCGGCTTAAGACAAAAGACAAAATGTTCAGGGATGAAGAGATACAGTTTATTCCCACCCTTGGGAGTGTCACTAAACTCTAAGTAAGACAAAAATGGTAAAACGACAACAGACTGTGCATATATGCCCAGCGTTGCCAGATGGAGCATTTACCAGCCAAACTGGCTGAACTGGACATGGACAAAATTTGGGTTGGTTTGTCGTGAATTTTTTTTGGTAACAAATACTGATTCAAAATCAAGCTAAAATTTAAAGAGGCTTAACTACTCCCTACATCCCATCAGTCATCAAAACTATGACTGGCATATTTTACTCCCTCCTGTTGTGAGGAGGCCATTGCCAAGATAACTGGCACAATCCACAATCTCAAAGGAATGACATGGATTAGCCAGTTCATTTTGGCATTTTGTATTTTGACTGGCCCGTGATCAGTGAATGACCTATCAAGCAACATTTGAAAGTAAAAACAATTTACATGCTTCTTTCTTTTTGTGCATTATTGCTGTCATTTTTTAACCCTTCTGATTATAGGGAATCATATTTATAGTTCTATAAACAAAATGTGAATATTTGGAAAACATTAATGACATTGTCCTTTTCCCTCTCTTTAACACCAAAGCGGTTAATGATACGTTCATCTGAATCTGAGCCTAACTTCCTCTAGAGAGCGCTATGGAAGTTGCAGTTTCTACACCCACACAGGGCTAAATCTCCAGTAGCTCTTTGTTAGACATGTTTCACATGGTTTGTGTGCAGGAGTCTGTATTTTAAGTGCACTATGTAGGGAGCAGGTAGCCATTTGGTACGCAGCCCTGCTACTTGTCGGTGTTTCTCTTTATGGAGTGTGGCTCAATGTTTAGTTCAACATTTGCATGACCCTTCAGCCTTTTGAGAGTAAGATCAAATCAAATCATTTAAATATTCATTATTCTTTAATTGAAAGTAGTCCGTTTTCTATGCATTTGCGTAGTGTTGAAACGTAGTGTTTTTGACTGGAAACTACAGCCAGTTTGGCAACCCTGATGTACAGCACTGTGCTGCAGCTTTACATATACTTGATTCTGAGACATGAATTGATGTCATTCGGATTCTTCTACACACTATTTTAGGGAGACCGTCCCCTGTAGTTAGTTAATGGAAGTCGCTTTGGATGAAAGTGTCTGTTAAATGCTGTAAATGTCTCCCAAAAGCATGTAGGGTTATACAGGTGGAACAGTTTAAAAATCCAAAAAAGCAAGGAAACTTGAGCTAAATATGTAAAAGCACCCACATAGCCAATTTATCCACCCATTTTGTGTATACTGTTTCATTTCCATGCACTAAACATGGCTCAAAACTGCATGGTGAGGCTCATCGACCACTCGTGTAAATAGAACTTTTCTACATAAAAACCTTTGTACTTCCAAGACCAAGACTTTCACGTTAAGTGTTAACCCTTACAACACGAGTGGCATGGATCCATGCCAGGAGCACAACAAAAGATAAATCACCATCATACAGTAAAACAACTCCTTATATCCTCCTTAGTTTAACCGGTGGGTAAACATACTCACATCATGCTGAGCGTTGTTTGGTGTTTCTATGTCATGTAGAACCAAACATTATTATAATTTAAAAAACGTGTAATAATAATTACCGCTACTAGGGTTTAAAAAACGGCATCACGCACATAAGAACATAAAGTACAAAAAAAAATCAACAAATTTCTTATTTTAGGTCCTAAAAAAACCACGCATAAAAACACAATATCTTTGAACTTTCAGGATAGTTCCCGCAGGGGACCGAAAGAGCAGCAAGCGGTAAGCATGTAGGAGAGCAAGCATGCTGTTTCACAGCATTTCTACTTGTTAAAATCAATTTTTACTGATTAATACGGAGTTAAATGAAAGTGCATGAAAATCCCCTTGACTAGGGGAGAGTTTCTGAGCCAGGTGTGCACATAAGCTGGGTATGCCAAAGGTAAGAGAGGAAGAATCAGCCAAAAGGGTAAGGATGCATTTTTCCAGCCCTGCACCACACTGTTCAGTGCTTTCCCTCCTTCAATATACTTGAAATAGTGTGGGGAGAACACTGAATTGTGCAGTGCTAGGGTCCTCCTGGGTTAGGGGTAGGAAACAACAGGGTCATCTGTAGCGTAATGGAAAAATAATTACATACTCTGTGAGTTGGCCCATCCAAAATAGTTGCCTGTTAAATCGAACATCAGAGAGGTGAAAGGAGGGGAATTGCAAAATAACTTATTTCACCAAAAATGTTCTTCTACTAGGAGTAATGTCCTCCAGTATTACGACACAACAGCACGCAGAACTGTCCAGAAAGAACATGGTGTTTTTGGGCAGAGAAATAATTGAATGGCGCCATCTTGTGTAAAAATGGAAGAAGTACTCACAGCACTGAGAGGCTGCAAAGGGCAGCGGCTGTCGCCCTCCATCGTCCGGCAGCGGATACTGATAATGAGAAAGATGGAAACCAGCAGAGCAGAAAAAGTGCAATTTCATTAGTAATGTTACTAAAAGATTAAGGTTTATGATACATAGTTCCACCAAACTACACAGCTCAAGAATAAACAAACAGACAGATTGATGAATGTTGATTGGTGCAGAAGCGAGCCTCCGCGGACTGGCAGGAACCCTATTTTAAAACATCCCTTTGGTGGTAATTAGAGGTGGTAAATATATATATATATATAACCCTTACCCTAACTGACAGGCCCATTTATGAGTATACACTTGAATAGTATATATTAGATTAATATTTCACCTTTAGCTGCATTCAGACAAGACTTATTTTATAGTAAAATATATTGACTCCTGTGTAAGGGCAGCACTTACACAGGAGTCAATATTTTTTTACTATAAAATAATTAATAGTCCACGATTGGAGAAAAAACATTCCCGCTGCCTGAAAGCCTAGCTCACACCATGACCACCTCAGCAGCACACATGCTCTGTATTATCTACGGGACAGTCTTTACTCATGCTCACCTCATCATGTATCCTCATGGTGTTGATGCGCTCCAGTTTACTGGACCAGTACCGAGCCTCATCCTCTGGGATTTCTGTCAGAGATGGAGAGATGTCAATCCAAACCATCATACAAAGACAAAGAAGCTTCTCAAAAGACAAACAGTTAAGTTGCAGCTTAGAGAACATCATTGATGAGCCAATTGCTTTATTCTGCACTGGAGCCCTGAGGCCAATAAATAATAAAGACTTAAATCCCAAAACTGAGTGGAATTCAACCAAGGTATATTCGTTGGCCACAAATATTAAAAACAGTCACAGGGGAAACTCATTATAAGTTTATAACAGCAATCCAGATTTTATTGTTGTCTAAAAACTGAAAACACATCAAAATACATTCAAACAAAATGTTAAAATAAAACTAATTACAAAACTGGAAGCAAAGATAATACATTCTAACAAAAATGTGTTTCACTATTAGCAAAAGGAGAAATAACTTATAGATTCCAAACACACAAAAAATCTGAGAAACTCAAATATAATATTACTCATATTATATTTTTATATTCAAGACAGTGAAATTTGGTTTCATTATTTGAGTTGTGACCAAAAATCATATCAGTGAAAACTTGTATCAAAAATTGTATGTACTCACACATATACAATATACATACACATATACACACACTCCAGTGGCGGGTCCTGGACAACAATTTTGGTGAAACAAACCACCCTTCATCCCCGCGTGTGCCACGAAACAAACTCAGTACCTCGCCGTGCCCCTGGACAGCTTTATTTTCTTGCCCCAAGTACTTCACCTCCATGTTCTGCTTTTGCTGTCTCACATTTTGATGTATCTTCTCTCTCCTGATCTTCCCTCAATCTCCTCATAGTTAGTGACAAACACTACACAAAGTATTTAATTGTACATATCTTACAAACACGTAATAGTAGTGTTTATTTTCACAATTCATAATTAACAATATTTCTAAATGAAGCTTCTGCCTCACACTTAAGGTCAGTTCTCAGTACCTGAAATAGAACGAAGTGAAAAGTTATTTCAAAGGTGGTGATTGGCCACAGTGCTATATCAGCCTACTGTAACAGAGCAGTTCTCTACTTCAAAATGACTGTCACTTGTTTCACGACCAACATTCCACAGCCCACAATCAACAACCTGATCAACTCTATACGACAGAGATGTGTTGAACTGAAGCCAATGGTGGCCACACCAGACTGACTGGTTTTCTGACCCAGTAAGGCAAAACTGTGCACATTTCAGAGTGAGCTTTTATTAGGCACACCTGTGCAATATTCATGCTGTCTAATCAGCACCTTGATATGCCACACCTGTGAGGTGGGATGGATTATCT
>JBBPDC010000035.1:613142-624018 GCA_037974485.1 Hemigrammopetersius urotaenia
AGCATAAAGAGAGGACTGCGAGCAAGCACCACACAAAGTTAGGGGCAGTTTTAATGCAGGCAAAATGTGTATTTGTCATATAAGACGCACCAACTTCCCCCCCCCCACAGTTTTGGGGAAGAAAAAGTGCGTCTTATACAGCGAAAAATACGGTGATCATTTTTAAAATAGTGTACTTTAACATACTTGCATTATTTATAGAGAATGCCTCCAAGGCCTCAGGTCTCTAAGGCATCCACGCCATCACTTGGAGTTAAGCCTTTATGGAGCCTTTGGAGGATAAATCTCGGAAACTCAAAAAAATAAATTGTGACGTTTACCTCAAGGAAGTTCCTCCATTGATCCAGTCCAGCACTGAATTCTTTTAAAGCCCAGCTGATAAAATGATTAACATACCAGGGGATCTAATACTTCTATTCACCATTAAGCTCGGTTCCTCAGTGGCTATGGATATGAATGGAGAGCTGGTACCATACTAGTCCCTTGGATCAGTGAAGGGGTGGAACAGAACACATTTAGCAATTATTTTATTGTGATTTTTGGAGAAATAAAGATCTAAACTGTGGCCCGAGTTTTTTTTTATATATTGAGTGAGGGGCGGTGCTACAAATGTTCTGATCAACAAATGTGTGTTGGTGATGAGCCACTCTCCCTCCACTGATCCAGTCCAGCATCCACCATTTGAAAATGCAGCAGTGTGATGAAGTATTTAACACTGCATAAACACAGACAGCAGCACCATCTGAACAAGTGATTCTCCTGATTTCAATACTGACCAGTCAGTAACTGGGACCAGTATAATACCAGCGCTCCATTCATATCCATGGACACTGAGGAACTGAGCCAAATGGTGATTGGTTGATCAGGGATCAATCATTGATTGTTTAAAATGTAGATTTTTTAGGTCAAGTCACCTCTGTAATGTATGGAGAGAGAGAGAGAGAGAGAGAGCGGAGGGGCGAGTCACCTTAAAGGTGTTTTGGAAATTGTTTGTGATGTCAAGGCTATGGTGGCCAAAAAGCGATAAAATGCAAAAAAATTTCACAAGTTTTACAGAGGTAAAGACACCGGAGACTCAAACAGACTTCGCGAGACTTATGTTCAGGTTAATTATTTTTAAAAAATAGTGCGTCACTGATTGTTGAGGTTACAAGAGCTGTTAACGCCATCCATTTTTAGCTGCCTTAACCATAATTGGCCTGTTATTAGACAACACCTCCTCCATGGTTCAGAGGAGCCTGTTCGATGCATCACTGTGAGCAGACTTTATTTTTTAACACAAATATTTAGGGTCATAAATACAAAGTCTCGAAACAATGCTTTTATAGCAACCACACAATCACACTTTTCATTTTTTCATGGAAATACAATCTAGTTTGCTTCAGTTTCCAACATTTACCATCCAAAGAATCCACAAATGCTGAACTCTATGTGACTGCTTTTCCTCCAAATGACAAATTCTCTTGCCTTTATGAATAATTTTCAATGTGGAGGTCTCGCATGAAAACAGTCTTTTCTGAGGTGGGATGTTTGGTGCTGTTGAGATCCGCTGATCGTTCATTATGTATCAGTTGCGTAACTAAATCACATTGCTGTTTTGGCATGGCAGTATAGAAGAGGGGTCAGGTTTGAGCTTCATTTCCCTTCAGCAAGGAAGGAAACTGGACAAACCAACAATGCTGCAGCACACAGACCCAAATATTTCATTCTGAGAGACCACATTCCACACTCGCCTGTATATTGCAGTCTTTTGCGGTATCAGTACTGCAGAAACCAATATTGCTAGTGAAGTGGTGCAGGAATGGCCAGGGCTAAACTGCTGTAGTCAGAATAAGGTGATATCAATCTCTTATTGAAGCTGAAGAAGGTGCACGAACGATGGAAGACCACATGCATCATTCCGGTACCAAAGAAAAGATGCCCCAGTACTCTCAATGACTACAGACCAGTGGCACTGACCTCACATGTCATTAAGACCTTTTGAAAGCATCTTGTACACTGTGAGAGTTACTATCTGGACCGCCTACAGTTTGCGTACCAGGCCCACATCAGCATAGATGATGCCATCATCTATCTGCACAGGGCCTATTCACACCTGGAGAAACTGCAAAGTCATGTTCTTTGACTTCTCTAGTGCTTTCAACACTATCCACTCCCTGCTGTGCACAGAGAACCAGTCAGGCATGTGGGTGGACCATGACACGGTAGCCTGGATTACGGACTACCTCACAAATAGGCCACAGTTTGTCCAACTGCAGGGCTACCATTCGGACATGGTGAGGACCTACACTGGTGTGCCACAAGGAACTGCACTATCACCATCTCTCTTCATAATGCAGGGAGAGCTATCACCAACTCAACATGGATAAAACCAAGGAGCTGGTGGTGGACCTCAGACCAGCAGGCGGCCTCCCAAACCGATTACCACAGAAGATAAGGAAATAAAAATGGTGGACTAGTACAGGTTCCTGGTACACAAACAACAAACTGGACTGGACAAACAATACTGAGGTCCTTTATAGGAAATAACAGAGCAGACTGTTCTTTCGTAGGAAACGTAGGTCCTTTAATGTGTGTGGCAAACTACTGCAGATCTTCTACCAGTCTGTGGTTGCCAGCTTACTGTTCCTCACAGCTGTGTGCTGCAGGGTAACATCAAGGCCAGGTAGGCAAACGAAGTGAACAAACTGGTTGATGAGCTGTGGCAGATGGTGAGCAACTTCAGTCACAGACCCCCCATACCCCCACCCAAAGTGCAAGACAGAGCAATGCGGGTGCTCATTTGTGCAGACTGCAATCAGACTGCACAAAAACTATTCTTTAAAAATTTGCTGTTTTTCTAGCTTATTTTCCATCAATAAACTGTATGGGTGGGGGAAGTTAATCCATAATTTGAAACAATATTTACACACTATTTTTATAAAAAAAATATAAAAAATATTTAAAATTTTTTTTATTTTTTTTTATTCCTGAAAAAATTATATGGGTCCTTTAACGTTTTAAAAGGCATTGCAATTGTAATATGTAGCCAAAACATTGCAATACTGATATTCTGACAATACCATGCAGCATGCAGTGTGGACTTGACTGATGGGGTAGAGGGAGGGCCACCCTAACCCTCCTAGAGAGAGCAGAGACCATTTTTAAAAAAAAAAAAACAATACACCGCATAAACACACTCACCTGTCTTTAATTATGTCTGGTTTGCTCAGTCTCACCACTTCCAGTCAGGCATCCTACTGCTAAAATTGATTTGTTTAATAACAGTGAATGGCCATGAAAGCAACATGAGCCTCCATCCCCAACCCCTATAGTCCTGGAGCAAAACTACCTCAGCATTAATCTAGTTATATACACACATACACCACAACAGCCTTTCTAAGAGTGTGCGTGGAAGCAACTGACACCACAAGGAAACCCACACACATCGAAGAAAATCACATCAGTATAATTAAATGACATAATTAAACAGTCAATGCCCAGCTCTGGAGGAGCTTCACAATGGTGATGAACGAAACCAGACTGCCTCTAAAGCTCTCTCACAGAAAGTTATTGCATAAAGTGATTATGAATGACACCCGAGACGTTGTTTTACCACAGTTTTGAAAAGACTTTGCTCCCAAAAAACATTCATTTGCAAATATATGTAGATATGTTTACTCTTCAACGTATGTAGAGAGTACTTAACATCTGGATCCATTCACCAGCAGTGTAAAAAAAGTATCCAGTTTCCCCACAATTCATTATTTCTCATCAAGGCCACTCTAAATGACTGTTTACCTCTCAGACCCAAAATTCTAAAATTGGTGGACTTTCCCTTTTAGCTCGGAGGTCATGTAGCATCCATTTATATATAATATATACACTCTTAATTTCCTGTTGAAATGACTTTCAGTTGACTAACAATCAAAAGAGAACTATTAATATTATTACTAGTATTATTATTATTAGTATATTTTTATATGTTTCAAAAATAAATTCAAAGCCTTTCATGTCAGTAAACATTTTCAGTTCACCACATTATTATTTATTATTATTATTATTAGTAGTAGTAGTAGTACTAGCAGTAGTAGTACTAATAGTATGAATAATAGAGTTTTATCTTAGTAGTAGTAGTAGTAGCAGCAGTAGTAACACCTGTATATTTTCATGTATTTCAAAGAATAAACTCTCATATAAGTAAATGTGTTCAATACACCATCAACCCCAACAAAAATGGAAGTCACTGGCACTTATTTATGCTTTGTTATTTATGCTATTTTAACACTTTAAGTACACAAACTGCCCAAAGCAACACTTTGTTCATTCTCCTACTGTTTAAAAAAACATTTAAATGCATTTTCTTGATTTTACTTCATAATTCCCACCAGCAACACTCAGAGTGAGAGGGGGCATCACATTCCCAAAGAAGAAACAGCTGGTAGGTTGTGCTCGCAGAAAACATCAAATGTTATCATATTTAATACCTTATTTGATTTAAACATGAGCTTAGACACTGGTTTAGTCCTGGCTGTGCATGAAACGTGAGTTGTCGTGTAAAATGTAGGCTAAAAAGCTCCTAGAAATGTTACTTGTAATAGTGGACTAGTCCAACTTTCCGTTCCACCTTAAATTTTGCATTGAGTTACACTCAGGCGCGTGAACTGGAGCCAATTGATATGAATGTAACTCGTGTAGCTTTTAAGGTGGAATAGACATTTCGAGTCAGCTTCGTTTGAAAACTTGCCAGAAAACAAGTAAAAGTAAAATCTGCCCTTTTAACAGTACGATGAGAGACAGAACGTGTATTAAATCTAATAAAATCTTACCTCTCACACAGAGAAGAGACATGCCCGGCTCTTTTATGCTCTGCTAAATCCCAGAGTCCGAGTTACGGTTGAGATTTAGCTTAGCCGTGTGCAATCCGGTGTCATTGCAAAGCGAGAAAAAAGTGACTTTTCTCGAATTTTCTGAAGTTTTTCTTGTCCTACTGAAGCTTAGGATGTCCCATCGCCATGATAAAACGTATCAGGGTTAGAAAAAAAAAATCAGTGGACTGAGTGGAAAGGGGAGGCAGGCTTGGAGTGTTAATGACATCAAATCTGTCCAATAGAACGCTAGAATTCCAATAAGGGGCGGGACTTTGAAATTCAGTGACCAATAAGAGCGAATAGGCGCACAGAGGGCTTGAATAAACAGGTTGAAGGAACAGGTGTGACGCACGGAGCTGCGGAAAATGCAGTTAGGAAAAGTAAAGCTGCAGAGTTTGCACATACATTGAAACAAATGCTTTCAGAAAGAAACCTTTCATTTTACCTCCTTAGAACTGTAATGTTCTGATATTAAATCGAATGCATCTAATGCAAAAGACAGGAAGCAGAATTGGAGATTTGCATTGGAGGATGGACAGGATCAGGAATCAGGAAGTTTCTCGTAAAGAAAAGTGACCGTTTGTCGTGCGTGAACACACCACAGCACACAGTGTGAAATTCTTCTCTGCATGTAACCCGTTCACCAAGTGAAGCCAAAAGTACCACGAAACACAGCACCCGGGGAGCAATGTGCGGGACCGTACCTTGATCAAGAGCACCTCAGTGGTGCCACTGGCCATCCTGGGTTTCAAACTCATGACCTTCTGATCACAGAGTCGACTCTTAACCACTAGGTCACCAGCTCCCTTCTTTGAGGGACAGCTCTTGGAAAGGAGTTGGACATTTTGGAGGAATAGTCATAGAGGAGAGAATGTTTTGGTTTGAACATGTGTTGAGAAGAGGCTGGGAGTTGGGAGAAGGATGCTGTGGAGAGACTCTGAGTGTGTTGGGAGGAGGATGCTGAGGAGAGACTCTGAGGGTTGAGAGCAGATGCTGAAACATCCTGGTTTGTCCTTGTCTTATTCTCATCCAACATATTTCACTGTAAACCCGACCCTGTATTAATATAAATAGGGCAATTAGGAGCTTATTAAATAATGAATCTGATTTTATTATTTTCTCAAGTGTAGCCCATACAACGACCTGCTCTGTTGCTGAGTTGGTAATCATGTATTCGGAACTGGGTCAGGCTGACCATTCTGAAACTGTCAGACCGTGGAAACAACTTATTCAGAAATGTTCCTTTAAAAGTAGTTAGATCCATTCAGTTCGACTATTATCGACCATGAGGCAACAAATAACACCAGCTTTTTTTATATATATTTCAGCTAAGATTTAGTAGTGCAATCTTTCTAAATATGAAACAATGTTACCATAAGTAGGCTAATTCTATTACATTTTTAGTGAGTAATTTTGCAAGACATTGAATAAAAAATGAAAAACAGTATGCCTAATATGTGACCTGGTTTCCCCTAATAACTGAATTCACTGTATTTTTCATAGAATATCACAGGAATCCATCCCTCACTCTGGTCTGAAACTGAAGTAAGGGCAAAAGAAACACAGAATATCCATAAACAGCCAAAAAGCCTGTCAGATTGAGGCACCGTGCAGTTTTACGTGGATACTCCGATGTTCTCCACCGCAGCGTCATCTAGTGGCGAAGCTGAGTAAAACAGCAGATAAATAGTTTTACTAATGGACAGATATCACTATTCATACAAAACAACAGAAGACCGCATTTAGTACAATCGATATCTACAATACTAGTCTGAATGAATACAGTATTATGAAAGATACTTTATAGTAGCAGCCATGGGCGTCGGAGCCAGCATATTGCCCCCAACATCCATTTCACCAACTAATCCACCCAGCGCTGTTTTTGCGTGAAATACGGAATTATTCCGTATTTGAAAGGTAAAGTATATGTTCCTTCTTAAACTTATATTGAACGCATTTTATTCCGTATGTTTGCAACAAAAAACATGACAGAAAAATTACAAATTAGTCCACGAATGAAGACTTGAATGAGGGGAAAACACACGAAACGCCGAAGCCCGTCCCCGTCCCCCGTCCCCACACACCTCCGTGGGTGATGGGTCGCTGGCTGTCCACTTCTTTGCTTGATCAATGGGTTAAATACAGAGAAAGAATTCAACAAATGGACTTTCAAATGGACACTTTACCCTTTATTTTAATGAGGTTTAGTCTGTCCCGGTCGTGTGGTCCCGGGTCTCTCCAGCAGGGGGCGCTCCGTGCACCGGTGTGCGGCTCCGGGTCGCACCGCAGAAGAAGCGCTGTGGAGGGTCACGCGTGCATAGTGGGCTGAAAGGTTGTTGAAGAATTTCATCAGTTCATCATTTCTCCTCTCTCTCAGACGGAAGGATGCTGAGGAGCGCGGTGTGGAGGGCGGGAGGTCTGCTGAAGGTCAGTCCGATCTTTTACCGAGTATCTTCTCTTTCACACAGCAAAACTAGACCAGAGGAGGAACATCTGAACCTCCAGCACTCAGAACACTTCATTCTAACTATCCGATCTCTCAGTTTACTGATCTGTAACCTCCACACAGCAACCTCCTCTCTTTGGGAGCGCAAGTTTACTCAGATCTCTTCAGGATTCAGCGTCCCCACAGTCTGTAGTGAAACTAGAACAAAACCAAACCAGAGGAGGAACATCTGAACCTCTTGTACTCATGTAACACTTCCCTCTAACACTCAGATCTCTCAGTTTACTGATCTTCAGGATCCAGCACCTCACAGTCTGTAGTGAAACTACGGATTTGATATTTATATATCAAATCCGACTGGTGGTGTGTATAGCATATAGTATGGCATATCTTTTCAGATAAAACATGTCAAGTCATCCCAGCCATATACAAGTACACAGTGAGACGAAATATCGTCATCCTTAGGTGCAACATACAGACAGCAACAGGGCAACAATGATGGTAAAAAAGGGGGAAATGAGTTATAATGAAACCATTATATCTAAATATATCTCTGAATGTGCTATACCTAAAAAATAAAATATAAGAATACAAAAACACTAGGGGGACATAGCAGGGAGACTATAACAATACCATATTCCATACATACTTATAATAGAAAATAGACATAATGTATAGGTGTGCTTTTATGCATGTGTGCCATTTATATATATATATTGGGTTGAATAATAAATATAGCCAGAAAGAGTCCTTTTAGGGATTGAATACTATTTCTGTTGTGTTCTGTTGTATATCTGGTTTTGTGTCTGTTTATGTGTAGCACTCAAGACAGACGGTTCCAGTCCTGTGGGGGACACGGGCTCAGCATCGTTGGGCCTCCAGCCTCCCCATGAACACCGTCGTTCTCTTCGTGCCCCAGCAGGAGGCCTGGGTGGTGGAGAGGATGGGACGCTTCCACCGGATCCTGGAGCCAGTATGCTAAGCTCAGTACACATACAAGTTTTAGAATATTTTAATTTTAAAGTGAAAGTGATCATTCTGTCATACATGAACACACCACAGCACACTGTGAACAGCACAAAATTCTTCCTCTGCATTTAATCCATTCACCAAGTGAAGCAGGGGGCAGTCAGGAGCACAGCACCCAGGGAACAGTGCGTGGGGACGGTACCTTGCTCAAAGTGCCTCAGAGGTGCTTAGCAACAACTTCCTTATCGCAGGAACGCCCTAACCACTAGGCCACCAGCCGCCCCATTTTATGTTTTCATTTCAATTTCTTTTCAATTATGAACTAAAATGGACAAAATGACACAGTATAGAACTATATCTCTGCTTTTCTACCCACACTCCACAGCCTACCTCAGTTTACTATAGAAAAATAATTTTGAAGAAACTAAGAAAATCCCAACTGTTTACATTTACAGAGACTTTAAATGAGCATTTCAATTCTGCAGGGCTTAAACTTCTTAATACCAATACTGGATAGAATCCGGTACGTGCAGAGCCTCAAAGAGATTGTGATTGACGTGCCAGAACAGTCTGCAGTGTCCCTTGGTGAGTAAAAATGTTTTATGTTTTAGTATCACTTCAGAATATTTTTTTTTCAGGCTTATTGCATGCAACTAATTACAGCTGCACAATATGGACAAAATCAGTATTGCAGTTTTACCGCTACATATTGTGATCACAGAGACTTTTTGAATATTGAAGTCATCGCTTTTTTTGAAAAACAGTATCGAAAACAAGCTACAAAACACCGTTTTTTAATTATAGTTTTTGTGATGCTCATTTGCATATTGCAGAGACTAATACTGTGATAATGATTAGCAGATGATATACCGTGCGGCCCTATAAATAATTGATGTCTTCTGTCTTTCAGACAATGTGACGCTCCAGATAGATGGAGTTTTATACCTCCGGATACTGGAGCCCTTTAAGGTATGTTTTGAGACACAGTGGTTCTGAGCTCCACTTTCCTTCTTTCAGTCTTATAATTTCGTTCTCCTCTTCCTTTTATAGGCCAGTTATGGAGTTGAGGACCCTGAATATGCAGTGACTCAGCTGGCACAGACCACGATGAGATCAGAATTGGGGAAACTCACGCTGGACAAAGTCTTTCGGGTACTGAGATTCTTCTACTTTTGGAAATACAGTACAGAAGTTTTGAGCCACGACTTATTTCTTTGTTATTTTGAATTTCCTTGAAAAATACGATTTTCTGCCTGTCGATGACATACTGAGTAGATTAAATGAAAGAAATGGGCACAAATGTTTTACTGTGACAGGCTGCAAGTGCCTAAAGATACAAGGAGCCTAAAATAAAGGAGTTCCAACCACTCAGCATTCAGCACCACCAGTATACTGATCACAGCCTGATCATCTGGAATCATTGTTCAGTGGAATTAACTGTGATCTTGCCAACAGGAGAGAGAGTCCCTGAATTCCAACATTGTGCACTCCATCAACCAGGCGTCAGACGATTGGGGGATTCGCTGTTTACGATATGAAATTAAGGACATCCATGTTCCACCGCGTGTTAAAGAGTCCATGCAAATGCAGGTGAGAAAGGCTTTTGATAAGAGTCTGGAGAGCCACAATAAGGTTAACCTAAACATATGAAAAACTGACCTTTATTAACTGTGTGTATATAGTACTGTGCAAAAGGTACACTTCTGTGCACACTATTTAAAGCCATTTATCTGAGCACTGAGGGACTTTCTGCCAGCAAATGCAGAAGTTAACATTAGAATAAACCCCAACAAACAAGAAAGCAGTAAATAACAAGAATTGTTTTGTTTTTAAAAAGTTTGTGAGCTGGTAAAACGAGCACAGATTCCACCATGATGCCTCCAGACAACATTTATTTGTAAAGCTCCATCATTAGCTTCTGATCTAATGAAGTATCAATTGAGCTGAATCGGGTATTTGAGGTATTTGATGTGAACTGCAATGTAATCCTGGGAATGATCAAGCAAAGGCATACATAAAATCACTACTGTATTAATATAATTCTAAATTAGATTGTGTAATTGTTAAAATTGTAAATGGATGGATCATTAGATGCAGGGGTGATAGCGTTCCGGCACCATGCCGGATTTCCGGCGTACTGTGGCTGCGGGGGAAAAAAATCAGGTTCGCGGATATCTGTCATTCCCCTAGATCTGAGATGCGCAGGTCAGAGAGCAGCTTTTTAACGCTCAACGACTCAAACAATACACATACTAGCCAATGAGCCAATCAGAAGTAGGGAAGGGGCGGGCCTTGTGTCTGTGTCAAATAGATTGATACAAGATAAGGCAATGCTCCCAGTGTTGCCAGATTGGGCGGTTTTCCGCCCAATTGGACTTCTTTTGGTCATGCTGGGCTGGGAAAATTGGCACTGGGCTGCTTTTTAAAATATCTAGCGAGTTTTACTGTCAGTATTATTATCATTTTAAAAATATACTAAGAATATATTTAAAAAATCATGGTGATTATATGGAGAGACATAAAAAAGTACGTGCCACTTAGCTGTCCAGTCAGCCGTCACAATTAGTTAATTCAGAGAATCTGTCAAATATGACATGACATCATCAATCAG
>JBBPDC010000035.1:626918-639910 GCA_037974485.1 Hemigrammopetersius urotaenia
AGAGAGAAAGAGAGACAGATAGAGAGAGAGAAAGAGAGAGAGAGAGAGAGAGAGAGAGAGAGACAGAGAGAGAGAGAGAGAGAAGACCACTGTCTGACTTTTTGTACTCTGCTGTACAGAAAACTTTGGTTTAAATTCTTTATAAATAAGTTTGACTTTAAATGAGTTTCTTAATCAATTCGTGATTACATTACATTCTGTTTCAGCAGCAAGCTTACAAATACGGGTTTACCTTTAATGTATTAATCTGAGTAAAAGAGAAAAGTGTTTGTGAGCATATTTGGGGGCTTATTTAGAGTTTACACTACTACATTTTATGGTTTTTTTTTTTACCACAACAACATGTTTTTTTTTTTACTATATGCAGGTGCTCTTGGATGATTTACTGTATATAAGTTCTCTGTCCCATAATAAAGAAGTTTACTCATGCTTACCGTAATACAGTAAAAAACAGTTTATTTATTTCTTGCGGCAAGGGAACAAAAATCTATAATAATAATAATTCAGATTATTATTTTTCCGGTATAATAAGTCCCGTCAAGCAGCCAATCAGATACTCAGCTTGAAATCTGCCCAGTTATCATTTTAGCCAATCAGAAACTCCAATGAAGCCCGCCTACTCTGCTTGAAATCCACCCAGTGTTCGTTTTAGCCAATCAGAAGAGCGCTTTGAAACCGCCCACTGTAATACACTTCCATTTCTTGAAATCCGCTCACTCGGGTCAGTGTTCTGCAGAGACTAGTAAATCGCCAGATTGGGCGGTTTTCTTTTGGTTATGCTGGGCTGGGAAAATTGGCATTGGACGGGTCTATAAAATTTGGGCTGCTTTAAATTATATATATATATATTTAAAAAATCATGGTGATTAAGTGAAGAAACATGAAAAAATGTACGCTGTCCAGAGAATCTGTCAAATATGACATGACATCATCAATCAGTGACAGTCATTGGTTAACCAAACATCACAGTGAAATTGTATTGGTCACTTGTTATAAGCGCCAAAAAGTTCAACCAAGTCACAGAGAGGTGATTTACCTAGAGATGAGAGCATCATGCCGAAGTTGGGAAAATACAAAAAAAAACTTTACAGAAAGGAACGGGAGACTTATCCGGAACTAAAATGCTGGGTTGCCCCTGTGCCAGAGGTTGACTCCAAAGCTCGTTGAAAGTATTGTAACAGAAATTCGAGAGCAACTTAATGATTTGAAGGAACATGGCGCCACAAAAAAGTCTCGTTGTATGCCAAGTGTTACGTCTTGCGGGGCTGCCGGCCTTCTCCAGAACGCACAGACCGCCTGTCCGCCCCAGCACACACCCTGGCCATGGGCAAATGTACCAAGCCGAACCTTAAATGAAATCTCGGCCCCCCGAACCGTGCATTGCCAGAAGGCTTAGTGCTTTTAGAAGAATACGAGAACAGGAGGGCAGCAGCTAATAACTGTGAATTTAGCTGAATTTATATTTTGGTTACCATTTATGTTATTAGTCAATTATATATTTATAATAATTTAGAACTAAAATTATATTTAAAAAAAACATTGCCACGAAATAAGGAAAACAAAAAATGTGGAGAATATTTGCAGTTTCCACGTTGTTGTGGAGATTTCCTCGTAAAACGATCAGTCTCTCTCTCTCTCTCTCTCTCTCTCTCTCTCTCTCTCTCGAGAGAGAGAGAGAGAGAGAGAGAGAGAGAGAGAGAGATATGTATATTCTGAATATGAGACTTACTTAAAGGAGACTTTTATTGTGACAGTGGGTTATTCGGAGGCAGAGGACGCATGGCGGCTGAGAGGGAACTCAGGCTGAGAGCAGGCTGAAATTAAACCGGTTCAGACAGGAGCTCAGATACACACCAGCACAGAGACTCATGATCCTCAGAACCTCCACTCAGAGAGAGAGAAACCTGACACAGACTGACAGAAACACAGAGAGAGAAACAGAGAGAGTGGGGGGAGAGGGAGGACAAACAGCTCAGCAAGGTCAGTATAACAGAGAGAGAGAAAGATGGAGAGTGAGACAGAGAGATATACACAGAATGAGGGAGAGAGAAAAGAGAAAGATAGAAGGGGAGAGTTATAGGTTGAGAAAAAAGGGGATAAAAAGGGGGAGAGATAACGAGAAGTAGATGGAGAGAGACACCGCAAGAGGGAGAGATACAGAGGGGGGAAATGGGTAGTGAGAGGAATAAAGAGAGGAAGAGAGGGACAGAATAGGCACAGGACAAACATGTGCCTGTTCTGACTAATATCACACCCATTATTTCCATCTTCATCGTTTACCTTTATACTTTCAGATAATGCAGGCTGTTTGTTACTGTGCCTGACATAAGCACATTATCCCATTTCTGATTGGCTGACCCGTATTGCAGTTCAATAAATCGGTTTTGACATAAAAAAACGGACCTGAAAGCTAATGGACTGTATGGAGTGAACATAGTTTTTTTTAAACAATATATGCAGACTCCAAGCCTTTTTAAACCCTGAAAAGTGAGGATATGGGCCCTTAAATAAATTGATAAAAGTTCATGCAGAAGCAACATTTAGTTCTCATCTATTATACAGTCATCTGTTCTTTCATTCACTTCAACCTCTGCAGGATGAAGAGGCTGCCGGTCCTGCTCCTCCTCCTGTGGATCTGCTCTGTTTTCTATGTGGGCATCTTCCTGTTCGTCGGCGGTTTCCTGCTGGTGCGACTGGAGGTGAACAGGACCAGCACCTGTGCGGACGTCCTGCCTCCGGGGGTTGATGTGAAGGGAGATTTCTGCCTGAAGGAGCCACGGTTCCGGAGAGCCGTGGTCCTCATTATCGACGCCCTGAAGGCTGACTTCACCCGTTATGACCCAGGGAACGTCTCGCCCAGGGCCTTCCAGAACAAACTGCCTGTCCTGGACGAGATGGCCTCGACTTGGCCCATACAGGCCAGGCTGTACACCTTCAGAGCTGACCCCCCCACCACCACCATGCAGAGGATCAAAGGCTTCACCACCGGCTCCCTGCCCACCTTCATCGACGTGGGAAACAACTTTGCCTCCAGCGCCATCCTGGAGGACAACCTCGTCCACCAGCTAGGCCAGGCGGGTGAGTGGGTGAAGGGGGCTCATGAATTCTTCCAAAGGTGTAGAGGGTCTGTATTATTTCGGTATGATTTTAATTTTGTTGACTCTGACACCACTTATCGATTTGATTTCTGTAAAAGAAGACGAATAAGATTTATTGGTTCCACAGGCTATTAAAAAATTCCCTTTTTTATGATGTAAGAAGAACAAAATGAAAAACCCAAGAGTCAGTAGAACACTTGAGATGTTCTATGCAGGAATTCTGGACTGCATCTGCCAGAGCAGGCAATCAGCAGCAAGGAGAAATAAATAAGATTCTCCTATTGGCTACTTTTAAACCTCCCACCTGAGTACAGCGGTCTTGCTGAATTTATTATTATTTATGTTACAAAATTATAAACTTATATTTTCTTAATAATTTAGCACTAAAATCCATTAAATATTATATACTGTGGGAAAAAAATGTGGAGGATATTTGCAGTTTCCACAAACAATTAGGTAGGTTCTAAGCAAAAATCTGGGAATGACTGAAGCCACTGTACCGTGACTTTGCAGGGGTTTACTGTATGTGTATATACAGTATATATATCCAAAGATTGAAAAAAAATGAGTACATGATTTTCTTATTGTTCCTAATTTGGAACCTTCTTTCAGTTCCCAACCCAGTTTAGCTAATGGAAATTCAGCCCAAAATGGAATTCTCTGATTGTAGCTGCCATTTAAGAGCCCTTCCCTGGCAGCACACTGTTTACACATAGTCGCGTCATGTGTCTTTGGCTTATCAGCTTCGTGTGAATGTTTTAATGCTGCAGAAACACCAGATTCTCCAGGTTTCAGCACTGACAAGTTTAGCCCCAGTAAAATGCCAATAGGTTTAAGTGTCCCACCTTAAATGGGTACAAACTCAGGCTGATGATTCTCTCTTTGCTTGTCCTGTATGAAGGTAAGCGGGTGGTCTTCATGGGAGATGATACGTGGGTAAGTCTTTTCCCCAGGAAGTTTTACCGTTCGCTCCCTTTCCCCTCCTTCAACGTGAAGGATCTGCACACCGTAGACAACGGAATCCTGCAGAACATCTACCCCACCCGTGAGTATCTTAAGGCAGTTTAAACAGGACCTTTAAACCATACAGCAAGTTCATAGTGAACAAATGAACTTGCTGTATGTGCAGTATATATCTCATTCAGACATACTTTTCATTCATTCATTTGTGCACACCTTAACACTCCCCAAGTGTATAAAGTTATGTTCTTTGTTCTCCTTTTCTGCCATAAGTGTTGTTTTATATATATGTTTCAAAATTAAAGAAGGATATATATATACAATTTGGGTCCTGCAGTCAACTGGCTTGTTTCCATAAACCAAGCTGAACAGAAAAGTTCATTTAGGCTGGTGGTGTTGGAACTGACCACTCTTGAGTGTGAATTTCTCATTGATTACGCTGCTGAACCGGCTGACCCTGCGGTATTAAGTGAGAAATATAATTTGCAGAATTAATTTCGTTTGGCATCCCACATTAGAACCTTTTGTCCGTTTTAATTGATGATTTATTACTAGGAATGCACAGAAATTATTTTTTAGGCCAAAACCGAAAATGAGGACACACTTGGTCGGAAAACGAAACACCAAAAGAAATTATTAAACCGATTTTTTGTAATATTGCCATTATGGCTGGGACTGTGTGTACTTGCAATAGCATAAATTAATATTCATGGTTCAAAAAATAAATCTGTCACAAAACTATGAAAATATTTATTTAGGATTCAAACAATGCACAATATAATGACATCCAATTAAATATCTTCTCCCACAAAACAAGTGAATTCAAGTGCTAATATTCTGAACGAAGTGCATGAACATTGTGCATTCAGAACAAGTGCTTTCAAAACTGCTGACAGAGAACAACATTCAAAATTGTGTATTAAAATAAAGACTGGCAAAGCCCACATATTAAATATAATCACTTTTCTTGCCTTTTCAAATATGTCCACCACAGACGGCGTGGGTGTGCTCGAAGGGTCTTGCCTCTTCTGTGCTCTATCGGGATGTTTTGATTTTATATGATAAATTAATCCTGACATTGCGAAAGTGGAAATCTGATATATTTTTAGATATCAACAAATTTCGGCATTGCTTGCTTTCAAACGGCTTTCCAATCCAATCTGCTACGTGCAGGTTGCGGTTGTTGATTGCGTCGTCGCTGTTTTGATCGTGTTAAAAAAAAAAAGGGCTTATTTAACATTCTTTGCAACTATCACTATCAGAGACTACCAGCAGAAATGGTTCATCGGTCTGCATCCTCACACTCAGTAGCTGGTGTCCTAGTGGTTAGGGAGTTGCCTCAGTGATTAGAAGGTAGTGGGTTCATCTCCCAGGACAGCCAGGGGTGTCACTGAGGTGCCCTTGTGCAAGGTACTGTCCCCAAACACTGCTCGCTGGTGACCCACATTGGTGGCTGCTAACTGTGTGCTGTGCTGTGCTCATGTGTGGCTGTAAGGTAAGCTTTTCTCCCCCCCCCCCCCCCCCCCAAAAAAAAGCAGTAGAACACTGAAGGTCCTGTGTTATTACAAATAACATCAGGGCAGGGATTTGGTTGCAAGCTGTTGCTGCAGGTCATCAGAGACGTTATTCCTGATAGAGCACAACCTGAAACACTATTGCTTTAAAATTGTGAACTATTTTTGTCTGATGTGAACACACCACAGCACTGGGAAAATTGTGAAATTCTTTCTGCGTATTTAACCCATTCACCAAGTGAAGCAGTGGGCAG
This sequence comes from Hemigrammopetersius urotaenia, assembly GCA_037974485.1. Taxonomy (NCBI): domain Eukaryota; kingdom Metazoa; phylum Chordata; class Actinopteri; order Characiformes; family Alestidae; genus Hemigrammopetersius; species Hemigrammopetersius urotaenia. The sequence goes on from JBBPDC010000035.1 coordinate 632,745, forward strand.
CCAGGAACACAGCGCCTGGGGAGCAGTAAGTGTGGGACCTGTTCTGCTCAACGGAACCTCAGTGATATCACTGGCTGTCCTAGGATTCGAACCCATGGCCTACCAATCACATGCGCAACTCCCTAACCACAATGCTATCAATTTAGTGTATAAAACATAACTACCATATACAGTAGTTGAAAACCATAGAGAACAATGAAAATCAAAGAGAATTGAATTTTGCATCCACTGTAATGCGGGCAACAAAAAAGTAGTGCAAACTGCCCTGTAATTTCAAATGAGTTTGTCAATAGCCTTGTGTGTTTGTTGCAGTGGAAGGAGATGACTGGGACGTCCTAATTGCTCACTTTCTGGGTGTGGATCACTGTGGACACCGGTTCGGCCCCGACCATCCCGCCATGGCAGAGAAGCTCACACAGATGGATGGAGTCATCAGGTCAGTGTCAAAACACCTAAAGCAGCATAGAAATAGCATAGAAAATCTGCGTTAATACATTTGATCCAGTTAAAGAAGCTCTGCAGGGCTGTCTGAGCTTTAGAGGATATCAGGATTTTAATTAAACTCTGAAAGAAGGTGGGTCTCCTGCCATAGTTCTGCTGTGGCCATGATGACTCTCAAACCCAGAAGTAGTTGAATGGTAGAAATACTGGTGATCTGGCATAAATTGGCAGTCTGGTACTTTGAGTCATTTTCCTGACACACAAAATATATCACAATAATAATACAGGACCACTGTGCAGACATATAACACCAGACATTGATGCCAAAACGGAAGCTGGAAAATTATTAACCGGATGTAATTACTAACCGGATGAAAAGTCTTCTGAATGCCACAACTATGAAGCACTTGGCTCTATTGTTCTTTCCCAATAATTCAATGATTCCAGCCAGTACAGGCACCTATTAGCTGGCGTAACAGAAATAGCAGTGACTGGTCGTCTCCAAACATGTTGAGCTGTCCAGTGTCTTGGAGGAAGCACATTTCAGAATTCACCTGGGTGGAGGAGGCCTAGTGGGAGCAAATTGGCAATGTATACACTGGGGATGAAAAAAAAAGCAACTTCATCTTAAACCAGTGGAGAGTTCTAAGTGCTAAATATTAGAATCTTAGAACTAGTGGAGAGGTCTAAGTGCTAATCGTAGAACTTTCTGCTGGTTGTAAGTGCTGAAATCTTGCTGCGGGTAGTGCAAGAAGCTGGTAAGGCTGATCAGAGTTTGTCTTGTGTCTATATTTGACTGAATGGGTGAGCAGACCAGATCAGACCTGAATGTTCTTTACAGGTTCTCTACAGCAGTTAGTCTAAACCTGAAATGACTGTGTTCAGCAAAGTGTGTTCTAGTTTATCACCATTGTGAACATAACAAGCAGCTACTACATAGTTCCATTATGCTGTTTATCTTTTATTTCTGATCCCAGGTCAGTGATTAAGCAGCTGCAGAATGATACTCTGTTGGTGGTGATGGGGGATCATGGGATGACTGATACAGGAGACCACGGAGGAGAGAGCCAGAAGGAGACGGATGCTGCTCTCTTCCTCTACAGCGGGTCCCCTCTGTTCCCAGCTCCTGGCTCACAGGTAAGAGACTGGCTGTGGTAGATCCCATCTAAAATGCCCAGATGTGCCCAGGGGGCCCAGACCCTAACACAAATGATCTTTGGCTAGTATGTCCCCAAATATCCCCACACCTTTGGGAAAAGCATATCGAGCAGCTTAATGCTGTTAATTAAGATGTAATAATGTGTCTGAGCTGTTTCTACATCCTAGATGTTTAGCTTTAAAGAAGAATGGTCTAATGAACGATAAAGGCATGTTTATGTGAAATGTGTGCAGGTGGAGCCAGAGGTGGTGCCCCAGACTGATCTAGTGCCTACATTAGCCCTGCTGCTGGGAATACCCATTCCATACAGCAGTGTGGGACAGGTTCTGCTGCCCCTCTTCCCACCCAATAGCTCTCTGGGTGCACTGGCAGGTCTCAGCCAGGCAGAGGCGCTGTGGATCAACGTCAAACAGGTGAGCCTCAGAGACAGGGCAAGACCAACCTGCTGGAGATATACAGAGATATATACATTTCAAAGTAAGATAATGTTGGAATAATAATAAAAACCTGTTAATGTCAAATTATTCCATGTTCCATAGTTAATTTTAATCAATGAAAAATGAGTAGATATTTAGATCTAGATAGATGGTGTGCATGGGAAAAATCCTGTATTTTTTGTCTGTCAGGTAAACCGGTTCCTGCACACATACTCCAGCATGGCCAAAGACATCCCGGCTGATAGTCTGTCTGATCTTCAGACTGTCTTCAGCCAGCTGTCCTCTCAGTACCTGAGTTCAGTGAGTATCGGAGCTCCTCCCCCTCGTGAGCTCACAGCCTCCATGCAGGCGTACCTGAGCTCCGTCCGTGAGACCTGTCGAGCATCGTGGGCCCGCTTTAACCCCCTTAAAATGGCAGCGGGTTTGCTGGTCCTGACCCTTGCGTGTGTTGTGTGTTACGTCCTTTCGGAGATGTCCCTAATGATCCTCCAGGGCTGCCTGCTGAAGGCTCCGGTGCTCTCAGGGCTCATGGTGGGCGGAGTTGTAGCTACAGGTCAGCTCTTCACGCTGGGCTTCTTGGAGGTTTCGTGGTGTTTAGGGGCTGCAGCGTTGATGTCGGAGGTCACGTTTCTGTGGAGGATTCGGCGGTCTTTTACGTGTGGCGGGTAGGGCTGGCCTATTTATCAGTTGTAATAGTTACGGAGGGTGTGTCTGTAAAAATGAGGTGTCGTATCAAAGGTATTGATCTAATTATGTACACTATAGGCCAGAGATTTGGGCCCTCATTATGACTTTAAAAAATGATATGCTGCTCTTTTTAATTTTACTACATGAAAACATTATAAATACATAACTGTAATTGTAATAGTATACAATGTAAGTGCTGTTTAATGGTCGTTTATGCACGGTTATTTTAATCACAATAACCCCCCTTGCCCTTATCACAGCAGCATAGATTCACCGCATCCTTTTTTTTTTGGAAATTAATTGTGTCTGAAGCCTCCTATTCGCAGGGGTTACGAAGCATATCATTTTTTATCTGAGGGTGTGGCTCATACTGGCCTGTAGTTTTTGTATTACTGTGAAGGGCACTAATCTTTGGAACAATGTTTCATAAATTATACTGACATAGTAATGTGTATATCATATATATTGCAAGAAACATCACAGGCATTTTCGTTTATGTTCTGCAGCTCCAGTGGCCGACTCTCCCTCTGGCACCTCCTCACTCCGCCACTCCTTGTTCTCCTCCTGCGTTGTGCTTCGTTACTCTCGGACAGCTACGTAATCTCAGAGGGACGCGTGGTCACCTTCCTGCTCTTCACGTTGGGGCTCTACGTTCCTCTTCAGCTGAACTGGGAAGGGCTCCTGTTGCCCAGTCCTCCTCCGGACACTCAGAAGCCTCCAGGACTTCTCCCGCCCTCTCTGCCACTCTCTACTGTCCGGCGGGAGAGCACCACCCTGCTGGTCAGTGTGGGTGTTTTAGTGGGCTGCCTCTACCTTTCACTATATTTCCACAGCTGTCGGGAGGAGCAGGGCTCTTGCCAACCCTCCGTCTTCCTCACACCACTCTCGCGGGTGCTGGACAGCCGCATGCGCAACCTGCACTACATCCTATCCCTTGCGTCACTCTCTGCCTGGGCCTTCCTGCTCTACCGCTGGCTGCGGCACTACGGGAACCTGAACTGCACCAGTGTGGCAGTGTTCACAGCTCGATTCCTTCTCCCTCTGACTTCCATCTCCATGGGTCTGCACTGGGCAGTTAGTTCTACTCCAGAAGACAGCTTCAGGAATCTGGCTGAGCTGATTAGGTAAAATACAGTAATCCCCAACTATTTGCGCGTGTTACGTTCCAAGAGCACCTGCGAATATTAAAAAAATGCATTGTTGTGTTTTGGAAAAAAAAAAAGAGCCTAAAATGCCTTAATTTATCGTTGCTAGGTTACAGGAACGCAGGGCAAGACTGATTTTTGTTTAGCATTTTTAAATGTTTTATTATTTAATGTAAATATTCAGCAGATCATTACATAGTATTATATAGTCTATATTATTATTATTATTATTATTATTATTATTATTATTATTATTATAATTATTAATAATAATAATAATAATAATAATAATAACAATAATGATATATTATAAAATAATAATTAAGCCCCAAAACATTTTAATTTAATTTTAAACTTAGTTTAATACATTAACCTTAATAAAAATATTAAGGGAAGCCATACAGACTCTACTGTAATTCATGCACAAACTGAAAATGAGAGTCCTTCAGGAAGTTTTTTTTATAATAACTGTTATTTATTTAGGTACCCCATGGTGTTTACTGTGACATTAAAGGTCAGAGCTCTAAATTAACGTTCCGGATTTTTGATTAGCCTGGCACAGGTGTATTTACCACGGATCACCTTTGGCCTGCTGGGCTTTGGGCTGCTGTTGCTGTGGCTGGACCCACTGACCGTGTTCTTAAAGACCCGAATGCCTCTCAACTCCCGTGGGTCATCCATGCCCCCGCCCAAGTACCGCGCCAGCACTGGGATTAGTCCTCAGGCGGAGCTGCACCACCTCATACCTCAGCTGTACCAGCGCATCCGCCGCTCTTTGGAGGATGGGGGGTCTGAGGGGTCCGAGGCAGACGGGAGGCCGGCTGTGGAGGCCTATGGTTTGGGCACCGTGTACTCAGCCCCACTGCTCTTGCTCTGTGGCTTGCTGGGCCTTGGGCTGCTGTTATTGCATCCTGAGGGAATGGCGCTGGCGTTTCTCCTTATGATGTTGCAAACTACAGCCCTCCTGCACCTCCACGCCTCTTCCAGCACGCTCTCCAGCCTGCAGAGCACCTCCAGTAAGTTTAGCTTCCTTTTTTATTTAGTTAAATTTGGTACTTTTTGGTAAGAAATATGAATGCACTCATTTCTCAAGAGAGAGCATAAAATATTCCAACACTGCTTTATTTTAAAATGCTGTTCAGTTCCTGTTACAGGACTTTCTAATAGTGATCATAAACATGTGTAATCATAAACAAGCAATTAGCTGCTCAGGTCTCCAGACAATCGGCATAGCTAGAAGGTTACGTCCTACTTTTATGTTTTTTTTTTTTTTTTCTTGTATTTTACAAAATTAAAGCTAATTTAATGCTACACTGTACTTTATTAACATATTTCAACAAATTATCTACATATCTTTCATTCTCTCATGTCTAAAAGTGTTATGTCTTTATCAGAAGAGTTGTAATATATCTAATAACAGATCAGTTAAAAACCAGTTACATAAAACTAATGCTAATAAATGCAAGTGCTAGTAAGGAATTAAAGCTTTCAAGTAACAGTTATTATATAGAATATTTATAATGAATAATGGCTAGAGAGGAATGCTCAGAAATAGTGCTAGTGAAAAAATGTCACATCCCAACGTTGATGATGTTTACTTCCTTACTAGTCTAGTGTAGCATTAATCAAACCAAGGCAGCATACATTCTAACATATATAATGTACATGAATTTAATCTCCTATCACAAGGTTAGCATTTTTTAAGTTCATGTTTGTTGCTCTTGTTAACCCGTGCTTCTCATCTGTGGCTGATTTATTTTCGTGCCATTTTGTGTTCTGATTCCTCTCCTCAGATATGTTCAGTGTGCCGTGGGCTATGCTGGTTCTGTGGTCTCTTTCTGCATCCCAATTTTTCCATGCCACAGGCCACCTGCCCACCTTCCCCTCCATCCAGTGGGGCGCTGCGTTCGTTGGGTTCCCGCAGGGCCACTCGGGCACAGTGCTGCCCGCCTCCCTTGTCTCCCTCAACACCTTCGCCTCACATATCATGTTTGCAGGTAGACTACTTATAATAATTAGTGTGCTTTTGGAAGCAAACACACTATTGTTCTTTTTAGTATTATTATTAGTATTATTATTATACTTGTGGTCCCAGTGGGGTGCGTCGCCTTAAGAATTTGTATGGGAGAGAGTCCTGGAGTGAGCATTGTGATATCATGACTATGGGGGCTGCAAAGTGACAAAACAGAGCAAGAAAAATAGAGCTCTGGTCAAATTCATCATTATTTGTTGTGGTTTATTTCATAATAATCAACCCTTGAGTGAGGCTATGCATGATTTTCTCACCAGTTTTTGGCAGAGAGTGGTTTGCTCCACTCATTTTTAGCCGTCTCTAACCATATATAGCTTGATAATAGACAGTGAGTTAACGCCCCCCTCTGTGATTTAGCGGTAAAACAAACAGTGTCTCCAAAGTCAACTTATACTCCAGAACACACTTCCACTGCTCCACAGCCCAATGCTGGGGTGCTTTATACCACTCTAACGGATACTTGGCATTGGACATGCGTCCTGTTTGTTTGGCCAGTACTTTGCAAACTGTACACAACTGGACACTAGTTGCAGTGAATAGTGCACCCTAAAGTAGCTGAATGAACTCAGTGGAAGGGTCATTTTGGATGTTGTGTTTTTAGATAATGAGAAAATTGCTTTAAGAAGCTTTTATCTCTGTGCAGTTTGAATATCAGGTTTGGTTCTTTGATCTTTAGTTACTCCATTTATCAAAAGCGGTCGCTCATTGCAGCAGTGATAGAGGTTAATAACTATGGCCTTTGAAGTGAAAATGTATTATAGACTATGAATGTTGAGCACCTTTCTGAAGACCTTTTGTCCAAGATCACAAAGTGGGGATCAAAGTCATGATTAGTCCACCCACTCGTATGGTAGCTTGAAAAGGCATCCGTCTTTATAATGAGTGCACAGACAGCAATGGGTGACAAATTAAAGGAGACATCTGCATAAGTAGAGAAGCACAAGGATATGCAGATGCTTTCACACAGGTGTCGTGCATAATACAGTTAAGCAGTTAGCATCCTCTCATGCTCTGTGGCTTGTAGGAAAACAGACCTGGTTGAGCTGAATTTTGGATGTAAAATTGAAGCGACATTGAATGTGAGTTCACAAATTGTCAAGTAGTCTTTTTCATTCCTCAGTATAACATGTATATTAGGGCTGTAACGGTACATGTATTTGTACCGAACCGTTACAGTACATGGGTCAGGGTTCGGTACATGATGTCTTTCGGAGAATACATGGTACGATGGAGAAGACGTGATTGAAGTAATACGGAATCACAGA
>JBBPDC010000035.1:640010-653495 GCA_037974485.1 Hemigrammopetersius urotaenia
TGCTGAAGGTAGGATTCGAACCTGTGACCTCTTGGTCCGGAGGCAAGTATCCTACCCACTGAGCTACCTCCACCCCCTAACTGACTGTTTATATTTGTGCACCAAATGCTGGGAAGTGCTGGACATATTTAGGTCTGTAAACTTTACTTGCTTAAAATATGTGATAATAATTTTATATATGAATACATTATTATTTTGGGGATCAATTCAAGCAGTGCAAGAAACAAGTGCAGAAGACTTCAGATGATCAGGCAGTGATCAGTATACTGGTGGTGTTGAATGCTGTGGTTGGAATGCCTTTATCTAGGCTCCTTGTCTCTTTAAGCACTTTGCAGCCTGTTGCAGTAAAACATATATGTTTTACATATATTTTCTGAGCTGCTTCTCCTAACCAGGGTTGTGGGAGGGGAGAGTGTACCCAGGACAAGTCCATAACAGGGCAGACAAACACACAAACACACTCAGACACACATTCACACCTAGTGGCTATACATACAGCATGTCCAGTTCACCTGGTGTGAGCGTCTCAAGTCCGTGGGAGAAAAGCAGACATTCTGGCAGAAACCTTTGAAGAATTAAGTTCAGAAGCGTCTGCAGTGAGGTGACAGCACTACCCACTGCACAACTGAGTTCAATTGAGTTCATTGTAAATGTATTTTTATAGTCAAAAAAAGTTTTGAAGAGGTCTTAAGGAGGTTTTAAGTCTTAAATGAGCAAGACCTCTCTCATAGCAAGAGGAAGAAAATTAATGATAAATACACAGTATTGAATAATCCAAGAGGAGGGGGGGGGGGTTGTAGTAATGATGACAATGACAAAGATTGTTGTTATGATGATGATGACAATGGTGATGATGATGATGGTGGTGATGATGAAGGAATTGATGATGATGGTGATGATAATGATTCTAACGATGATGATGATGTTGCTGATGATGATGATGGTGGGGATGAAGGAATTGGTGATGATTATAATGATGGTGATAATGATACCGATAGTGATGATGATGATTGTGATGATGGCGATTATGATAATATCATAATGATGATGTTGGTGGTGATGGTAATGATATTAATAATTATGATGGTGATGGTGAAGATGATTATAATGATGATAAAACTGATAGGGATGATGATGGTGATGATGATGATGATGGTAATGATGATGATGAGGGTGATGATGATGATGATGGTAATGATCATGTTAAAAAATAATACTGATGATGATGATGATAGTGCTGTTAATAATGATGACCTCTGTGGAGAGAATTCGAGACGTTTTGAAGTCAGAACTTGTCGGACTTGCATGTGCTGGTTATTGGCTCTGGGCTTTAACGTCACTGTTTTGAAACTTCAACTCCAGCCAATGAAGAGCCTCATATTTTGGCAGGTTGATGACAAGCCCCTCCCCTGTTTTCCCCACCCCTTCCCAACTGAAAGAGCCTCTGCGAGACAATTAGAAGACAGGCGAGTCCTCATTCACACAACTTTTCCTGCGCGAGTCGAGAAGGTGCGCAGGGAGTGAAGGTTTCAGCACCGGCGCTGTCCAGCTGCTGTCCTCCCCCTCCCACCCTCCTGACCTGTCCGGACGGACAACTTTCACGAGCTGCTGGCCAAACTGGGACTGGGCTACACCGTCGAGACCTGACACGAGTGGTGCACTGTCACGATCACACACACACACACACACACACACACACACACACACACACACACCCTTCCTCCCGCGAGCGGAGCCTTGCAATGCCGGCTTGCAGAACCTAAAACGGGCAGGAGAACAACACTAGCCTCAAATCCAGGAGTCTCGAGCAGCAGCACGAGCCCTTCTGATTGCAGGTATGTCCCTCTTTTCCTTTGATCTTCAGGCAGATGTATGGAAGAATGGAAGGATGATTTTGTGCACGAGAAAACAAACCTCTGCAGTGTCCGTGCAGTCCCTTTTGTCTCTGAATATCTTTGTAAACTCTCGTGTTTTAAAAGAGAAGCTGTTTTTAGATCGAAAGTGTCCGTTATCTGCACCAGTGAACGTGCACAGACTCTCGTTTGATCTTTGTTATTATTATTATTATTATTATTATTATTATTATTATTTGCTAATCGCCTCTTGAACGCACGCTATCCCTCCTCGAGCTTTTTCTCCCCTCGTGCACGGGTACCAGCTCGAAGCAGCAGCAGTGAGGGTGTGAATTACTCATTTTCCTGTGTGTCCCGCGCGCTCCATGTAGGTCAGCGCGCGGAGGGTGTGGATGAGCCTCGTGCATCACCTTTCTCCTGCAAATCAATGCATAAATAAATAATCTAAAAAAACAGTTCAGTGAAGCAAACAACTTGCTAAACAAGCAGCAACTTTAGCCCATAGGAGTCATGCATGTGCGTGTTTGTGCGCGTGCACAAATTGCGTGGGCGCGTGCGTAATTTCTGGCGGATCGAATCACAGCCGCGTGCTCCTTCTGCTGCGCCTGGGTCGTCCTCGTGAAATAGTCGTGCATCTGCTCTAACGTGTTAACCCACAACCACCCCCTCCCCGTTTGCCCAAAGGGTCCTTAACCCATTCAGAGTACCGTGGAGTGGAAAGTGTTAAATGGCATATATCTATATGTATATAGTCAAATTTGATGCAGCGTGCCCTCCATTCAAGGAGCCACATCAAGGCAATATGCAATTACCTGCTGTTAAAGGCAATACATCAAAGAATTGTACACAACATTAAATCCAGTCACTTCTTTGATGAGAACCCAGTTGATTTACATTGATTCAAAACAGTTTTGTACTATATGGGACCATTATGGTCACTGATGAAGTCATTGATGGAGTTATTAGTGGTGAAGCATGTGCAATACTAAATTGTAATTTTGCTTTCTTAAAGTTTTAATAATACCAGTTGTTCTTGGCGTTGATGATGAATGGACCATCACAAATGTGATAAAAAATCTATTCACATTAAAATCCATATAATAACAGTACAGTGTGTTTGCCTGGTTCTCCTGGATGAAGGCCCGTGCTTACAGTTTCCATCAAGTACCTAGTTGACCTAAATTAAGTCAGGCGCTGTTCCAGTGACTGGAGTGCAGCTAAGATTGGGAAACAAACCTTATAACCAGTTCTGGCACTTATAACATAATTGATATGTGTGTATGTGTACATACACACTTAATTTCTTTATATCACCTTGTTGGAGAAAATTACTGCCTCATAGTTGGTATATTATGTAGATTAAATTAAGGAAATTGGAAGAAATGTTTTACTGCAAAGTGCCTATTGATACAAGGTGTCTAGATAAAGGTGTTGCAATTACTCAGCATTCAGCACCACCAGTATACTGACCACCACCTGATCATCTGGAATCATCTGCACCTGTTTCTTCTGGAATTATCTGCACCTGGTTAAGAACTTAAGGTAGATGTGGTTTGTTCTGCTTGAATGATTCATATGTAGGTCACTGGTCACTAAGTGGTCTGAAACTGGTCAGGTTCACGGACTGGACTAAAAATCGAGAGTCTCTAAAAGCACCAGAGAGCTCTTCCTCAGAATTACATTACATTACATACACCTTCAGGGCATTTGGGATCCTATTGAAACATATTGCATGTCATCTAAGATATGAATTTTATATGTTCCATTTGGGCCATTGTCATACAGTGAAGGGAGGATCAAGTCATAAATGTCTAATAGCTCAGGGTCCTGTGGGGTTTAATGGTCTAAAAAAAGCATTGCTTATGGCCAATACTACTGGTTTTAAGTAACCTTTTTAGAGCCTTTGTGGTCAGTGATGTGACATTAATGTTGACTATATTAGAGAGACGCTGTAGTTTGTGTTTTAGGGGCACAAGTGTTCTGTATGTAAAATGCTATTTTGGTGAAATATTAGTTATTTATAACCTTCAAAATCACGTAACCTTCAAGGCCTTAACGGGTTTAAATATAGACTTTACGGTGCACACCTTAAAAATATTTGTTTACAGTTGGTTGCAATGACTCCACACATGCCATGCAACTCCAGGTTTTCTGCTTTTGAAAGTACACAACTGTGCCTTAAGACCATTGTTGTTTATTTGAGGGTAGATTTACACTGATTGTGCTTTGATGAACAAAAATATGAGGTAATTCCCCAAATGCCAGCATTAATTACATAAAACAGACATGACATCAGACAAAAATCTACAAAAACATATAGAAATGCTTTTTTCAACAGGTGTAAGAAACAAATGAATCTCTATTAACAATTGTATCTCAAACATCAGTTGAAGGTCTGTTGAAAGTTATTAGTCTACATAGGTACTTTTTATGTTTGTAGAATGTATTGAGAGAATTAAATAAAATGATTTAGAATTGAAAATTGTGACCTGATGAGGTGATCTAATGCTACACCACTGCATAAAACAATTAACAGATTAATCTCAAGCACCAGTCAGAATGGCCCTTCAAAGTCTGTGGATGTGATGATGTGAAGTGGCTGGAAAACTGCAGCTCCTCATTTTCTCTTGATTGGCTGTTGAAGGTGTGCAGCTTGCAGAACAATCTCTCATTTCCGGCTTTTCTTTCCCTCCAAAATACTCCTTTTCTGTATCACCTGCCTAAAATCATTGCTGTGTACATACTTTGCCATGGCCTTTTCTTTAGCAGTATGGAGCAAGAATCAAGTAGTTGTGGGTAATCTGGGGCAATTTAGGGGGTTCATTGAACATCTGTTGAACATTTATTGACATTCATTGAATATCTAGTTTGTTTTGCAGTGATTAAATTGGGTTCCTGAAACTGCAATAGGTAGCTGATAAAGAGCAACTGAATGGCTCAGCCAATCATGACCCAGGCTGTACTTAGATAACTGTTATTCGCTGGATGGCATTGGCTTGTCATTACGCATAGTCAGTGTGGGGTGTATCGTGGGCACACAGAATACCCTAAAAAATAACAACATAATTTATTCCTTTTGGAATGCCTGAATCTTTTAAACAACCGAGATTGTGTCATAATGAGAACAAAAAAGAATAATTTCGAGAATAAACACTCGGGAGCTCTGAAAGGCACTAATTGTCATAGAAACATGAACACGCACTGATTATTAAGTAGTATTTTTTTAAGCCGCCGAGTGCAATGCCTACTCACTCACAGCTTAAACACAGACTTTGGAAGCTTATGTACTCTGTGCTTCAGTTTTTCAGTATTGCAGTTTAATTACAAGGGTCATCTGTAGTCTGTGCTGTTCTTATGGGAGACAAATTCTTATGGGAGACAAGAGGCGCAATGAGCTGATAAAAGGTGATCATCAGTCAGACAAAGTTGGTGCTACTTCTTCAAGGTCAGCCTAAATCACCACCGCCATCTGTAGCCGGGAGTCTGAGAGGGCTCTTTCTCTCTCAGGGTGAAACGCGTCCGTCTGTTCACTGATAACAGTGTTGATGTTGTTTTTGAAAAAATGTAGAGGAACTTCACATGTCTTGGAGGAAGTACATGGTAGCTTTCGTCCTTAAAGCTTAGTAACATTGTGTGATGAGGGCAGACCAAATTAGGTGGTCAAAAAATGTGTACAACCTGGATAAATGTGAACACCAAGAAGAAACCTAAAAATGAGCAGTTTCTATATTTTTGTTGTGTTTAAGCACTTTCCTCCTGCATCAGTGTTCTGATTCTGATTTTGTGCTAAAGAAAGGGACCAATTTTCTCATTCATCAGCTCAAAGATAAATTATTTTTCATTTTCAACAAATGTATCTTCACATTTTCCATTTAAATTGAATTATTTTTTTTCCCTCAGATAAATTGTGCTCACATTTGTTCTGCCCACAGCTTAATTCTGTCATTGCTCCTGCCTAAGTTCTTATTAAACAGAAAATGACCTTCAGCAGGACGTCTGTTCTGTCATGAAGAGGTCAGGTCCCCCGACTGTCTTCCTGCTCACTGCTTGTTGGCAGCGTTCCTGTACTAGTTTTCTCTCTCTCGCTCTCTCGCTCTCTCTCTCTCTCTCTCTCTCGCTCTCTCTCTCTCTCCCCTTCTCTTTCTCCCTCTCTCTTCTTTTTCCAAAGAACAAATGACCTTCTTTGGTAGGCTCCTTTCCTGTCTTGTGCTTCTTAACCACCTCACTGCTAGCATACAAATCTGCCCCATTAATCCTTAGAATTTAGAGTGTTGAAGTAAAATCTGAGTTCAGCAAATATAACCGATGTAAAACAGTCTAAAACCGGTTTTCGTTCTCCTACACACTCAACGTTTGCTGCTCTTTTGCTCAGTGTGCCGCCAGTCTCCTGCTTTTCAGATTCCCTCCCTCTGCGGGTTTTCCCCTCCCACTTGTGGGCGGAGACATTTTTTCGTTCTGTATGTTTTGTTCAGTAGTGAATATTATTAATAGATGTTTTTAAATTTGCAATAACTTTGGTTCTACGTGACACAGGGAAACTCAGCATGACATCTGACATCTTGAGCATCAACACAAACTGGGGGAACTTTCATATGTTTTGCTGATGACAGTTTACCTGTTGTTATGCTGCCGGGATGGATCCATGCTGCTTGCCTTGTACGGGTTAAAATATGTCCTCATGGAAGTCATCATAGGAGTGCCTGCATGTCTAGTGTTATAGTAATTGAAGGTGTAATGTCTGCATGTTGCTGTGTTTTCCATTATGCAAATATGCACACATGCAATTTACATCGCCGGGAAATGCTTATTACCAGTTTGGTTCATCAGAGGAATGATTAAATACCACTGAAGTGTGTATTTGTGTGGAACACAAACATAATAAACATTTATTAATTTTCTGCCTTATTAGATAATATATTTTACGTTACAACAAGCCTGGTGTGAGAAAGCACCTCTACTGCCTCTGTTTTAAGATGTTGAAGGACATGAAGCTACAACATAAGAAAGTTACACCGGGAAAGTGAAGCTGCGAATTGGTTTTAATTTGCTTTAAATATATATATAATTTCCATATATTTGCCATATCTGGCCTGGAGAAACAACAAAGTTCTAAAGCCTTTACAGCAGTGGTCCCCAACCTTTATTTCATCACGGATCGGTTTAATATCAGAAACTATTTTTCTGTACCGGGCCGTGGGTCATGTGGTACCGGTCCGCCTGGGGGTTGGGGACCAGTTTTACAGATATTTTCTTAACCATTTCTGTGTTCACAGCAGTTACATATAAAACAAAAAATGACAAAAATGGACGTGAAAGGTTTTGTTATGGCATTGACAACATGGACATGTTTTCAGTTTATTTCAGTAAAGGCTTATTTCTGGAAACATTGCATTTTTCAGAGGAACATCAAGTAGCATGACACCATGCATTTTGCTAATTTAAGGTTGCTTTAATGTTGCTTTAAAGTATTTTGTTCCTGCATTTTTCCTCTAGAACTCAATGGTAAGTTCATTTCTCTGATCTGCCTCCCTGCATCTAGAGCCTCAAAACTCATGATTCATTCACTTTTATAGACAGATAGACAGATGGACAGATAGACAGAATAGCTACATGCAAATCCACATTTGTAGGGATTAATTAAAAAAAACTTAAATAAAATTTTTTGAATGCCTGCACATGTGCCTCTCACTCTCCACACCCCCCCCACCCGCCTTCATCCTTCATCCACCCGCCTTTCTCTTTCGCTCTCTCTCTCTTTCTTTCTCTCTCTCTCCTTCTTCTTCCCCCCTTTCTCTCTCCCTTTCTCTCTCACTGTCCACATTCCTCCACGTTTGTGGTCCAGCGTGAGAATCCACTTCATGCTGTTTGTCTGTTGTTGTTTGTTGCCTCTAAAGGGGCCCAGAACTCCTCATACAGAAAAACAGAGACTCAGAAATGGGGCACAAGAGCTATTTGTGAAAAAAAAAAAAAAAGGAACAAAACAGCACATTCACTCTCACATATTTATTGCTGATACAAGCCAGTATTGCAGAGATTATGCAGCTATCACTTGTCTTACAGCGAGTGCTGGCCGTGCCGCCAATTTTGTTTGGTTTTGTTTTTCCCTTTTTTTGCTTCATTTTTTTCTGGGTGGGTGTTTGTGATTCTGCTGGCAGAAGGTGGCCTTGCTGAACTCGTTAGAGTGATTAGTTCCAGGGCTTTTGCTCCATGTGCTGCGGAGACAGGGGACCAGAATCAATGGGAGAAAACCGTTCCCATGGAGAGAATGAAGGCTTTGTGGCCTCCTCATTCACTCGGCGTGTCCCTGCAGGAATGAAAGGCCAAGCTGGTTGGGATTCCAGTCAGTGTAAACCAGCGTGGTGAAACATGATATTACAGCATGTAAAAGCCATGTCTTATCACAGCCAGCGGGAAGCGTTAGATACCATAACACACGATTTGGATGGTTTCCTTGAGAAAACACTGTTGGATACGGACAGTAATAACTGACCTATCTAAGCCCCTCCCACCAATGGTTTCTGTTGCTCCATTGGATAAAATGAACAGAATGATGGCAAAAATCTCATTTAACCTATGGAAAACATCTAAAAAAATACAGTAATAGAAAACATATAATATTCTATTACAAGTTTTCTGTTTTTTTATAAAAAATAATCTTATAATAATAATAAGTGGGGTACTGTACTGCACAAATGTCTCAGGCCTGAAACAGGTGCAGAGGATTCCAGATGATCAGGTGGTGTTCAGTATACTGGTGGTGCTGAATGCTGAGTGGTTGGAACTCCTTTATCTAGGCTCCTTGTATCTTTAGGTGCTTTGCTGCCTGTCACAGTAAAACATTTGTTCCGGTTTCTTTTATTTAATCTACTATGTCAAAGATAAGACAGTCTGAAAATAGTACTTTTGCATTGGCAAGGTGAATAAAGGAAAATGAGGGGTGTACAGTGCACAGTGATGTATACAGTTTCCGTGGGGAAATGATGGATGCTCACTCAACACTTCGTCTAACTTGTTGTAAAATGAGAAAGTTATGTGTCCTATTGTTTTTTTTAACCTTGGTACTCTGTCACAGAGAGCACTGCAATTCATTTTATGACAACCATTCCATGCCAGTGTCTGTTAAATTCCTACACAAGCACCTCATTCTACTTCATGAGATACTGATTAGTGATCACCTGAATCAAATCTTATTTAATGAAGAAAAGCATAAAAACACTGCTGTAATCAACACTCTCCTCTTGCGATTGTGAAATTGTGTCTGTCTGCACTGGTATCTAGTTTCGGGTCTTTGGTTAAAGCTGTCAAGTGATTGTATGTTCTGACTGGTTCATATCTTAGTCATTTGTGTATTTAGTTTGCCTTTTGTCTGTTGATATTATGTGAGCCGGTGAGGAGAACACAGGTTCGGTTCCAGATTTCTCCTCGGTTCCTCCAGCCGTTGTTTGGATTTGTGAAATTCCCTCAGTAGCTCCTGATTTAATTTAGTGAAGGACTGAATGAGTCAAACCAGTTTAAACACCTGTGGTGTATACTTCTATTTATATTTATTCTTCTTAGTTTTATTTAGTGTATTTAATAGTTTAAAGTAAAAAAAATAAACACTCACGGTCACGGTTAGGCCAGTGGCCGGTTAGGGCCACTGCCTTTTTGTTAGTGCTTTAGTTCTGTTTTGCTCTGCTTTCTGTTCTGTGTTCTGAGGGGCTTTTATTTTGATGTGTTTTCTGGGTTTTGCTTGTGTCACGTGTTTTTGTTGTCATGTGATTCACGTTTGCAGGTTCCTGATTTCTGGTTGTATTTAAGTCTGTTTGTGTTAGTCGTCCCTTATGTGTCCATTGCCTCAGTTAGAGCTTGTGTCCTGTTTCCCGTTCCGGTTTCTAGTTGTTCACGTTTCTGTTATCTGGAGGCCCGCGTGCCTGTTTATGTTCTTGTTTTGTTTTCTTTAATAAAAGCATCACTAGCATGGATCCCTGGTCTGCATCTTGGTCTGTGCTCAGAGCTCGCACCCCCGACTCTGACACACTCACTGCTCATCTAAACAGTTTTTAAATCTTATTTTTGCAAAGCACAGTTAAATCGCAGTAGCATGTAGAGAAGATTTAAAGTGAGGTGTTCCTTAGCAGCTAATGCGTGGAGGTTTGATGCAGCTATTCTGTGGGAACGGCTGTATCAGAAGGGGGGGTCTTTTAGCTGAAAAATGTAATGCTGGCTTGTTGAGCTCAACATCAACTGCTTCTTTGAGCTCTGCCTTCACTAGACATTGGATTGGATTGGAAATCCCACATTTACTTTGTACCCATTCTAATTACTCTACAATCCCACCCACATTCAGTCTCATAGTTTTACCCAGCTGCTCCTTTTATGAGATCACATCTGGTTCCACATCATATTTCACTGAATTGGAGGATCCTATAGCACTTATGTATAACTATGTCGATCACGTATGTTGCTAATTGTGTGTAGTATTTTATGTCCAATAGTCTTATCATGTTACATATTATGTCACTACTTATTTAATTGCTTACATCATGTATGCAAATGTATTATCATGAAATATCACTACTTATGTCACTATTAAATGCAATATATAGATATAGAAATCAATTCCAAACCACTATTTGTAAACTAGTACTATTTGTAAACTAGTAAACTACTTACAAAACTACAGAAGTAATTTTATTCATTTATCTATGGTATTTATGTATAGCTGTTGGCATGGTTATTAGGGAGTTGCCTCCGCAATCAGAATCTTGTGGGTTAAAATCCCAGGATTTGAACTGGTTACCACTGAGGTGTGCTTGAGCAAGGTACTGTCCCTGCACACTGCTCCATGGGTGGCAGACCACTGCTTCACTTGGTGAATGGATTCAATGGAGAGAAAGAATTTCACATTGTTCACACCATGTGGTGTGCTCTGCTGTGCTGACGCATGAATATAAGGGCCACTATGCAGACCATTTTGTGTATATATAGTGTAATGTATTAAGTAAAGTATTTTCTGTATTTCTGGAGAGTTTTGTTTTGACTTTATATTTTATATTGTTCTTGTCCATGTGTCTCTGTGTGACTATTCAGTTGTAAGATAAGCAGTTTCCCAGATCAGTAAAGTTTTCAGATTCTAATTCAACCTGGCCAAATTTACTGCAAAAAAACCCACATTTGTGGGCTGAGTATGTGAATCATTTTTTGTTTGCTTCTGTTGTTCAATCGCCTCACTGTTTTTTCTGAGATTCTTCTATGTCACTTAGACATTAGACAGTCTTGGCCGATTGACTCAGTGTATGGACTTGATTTTACAGCAAACTAACATCTGAAGTGCTTTGCTCAAAGCTACACAGCACTGTTAACCATGACTCAGGTCCATGACCTATTGACCTTAAGCCAAGTTTCCTAGCCAGAAACGCTCCAAGTGATCCTAACTCTGAGCTACTGTGTGAACTGGCAGGCCCTGGTTTATCACAGCCTGAGAGCAGAGACAATGGAAAGAGTAGCCGCAGTGGGACGTGTGTTTGATGAGAAAGTAAAACATGAGCGGCTCAATGGGCCTCTGGAAAAAAGGCCTAAATCTGCCAGCTCTGAGATTATGACAGAAATCCTGTTCATCTCTCTGCAAATTGACTCTTCCCACAGAATATATCCCCACAGCCACAGAAACCTCATATGTTCTCTCATTCCATCTCTCTTTCTTTCTCTCTCGATCCTTAATATTCTCTGCTGGGAGAGCATCTCTTACACGAAGAGGAAGAGAATATTCAGAGCCCAACCTATGAATTTTAAACGGGACGTCTAATCATTCTCGTCTTCTCTGGCAGGTTTGATGCCGACGTCTCTATCACAGGTTTTATTACCAAGTTTTAGAGTGGAATGTGGAGGGAATGAAATCTTACCAATGCCTTTTGTAAACAGCAAGTTATTTCCCAGCAGCCGTCATGCGGATTGTAATGTCACGGGCAGAGCTGGCAGACTTTAAAGTGTCTTTTCCTCATTAAAGTGGCTGCAAACTGCTGATATCAGCCATAAGTGCAGCTCTAAACAGCAGTGAATATTCAGAATAATGGATGCAGGTTTGATTCTTTATTATAGTCCTACGAGAGGTTTTGGACATGCAGAGATGCATAGTAACATAAATGAAACCAACAAACAAACAACAAGGCTACATGGTTGTACCAAAAGTACTGCCCATAGTTGGGGAGGATAATGAAGGGAGGAGACACGACAACAGTAGTATTGTTAACATGAAAGTGAACTGAAAGGTCCTATTCTGAAGATTAACTTAGAAATATAATAGTGCCTGTTTGACACTGTTGCATAATATGAACAAAAAAAAACATTTTTCAGGATGAAATCCTGGACTTTAACCTGCACATTCATTTTTTAAATAATACATTCCTTTTTTTTTTTCTTCACATTTTATTGTAGACTGTTCTTTTGTCTGGACTTAACATACCTTAATAAAATCCATCATCCCATCAGCAGATGAGCTAGAGGACTCTTGTGTTGGACCAGAACGCTTCCTCATGTTCACGGCTCTCAGGGCAGTCGGGCTGCTCTGAAAATTTAAACGCCTGTGGTTTAAAATAAGATTTGTGGGGGAGGGGTGAAAGATATGCCAACCTTGAAGCAAGACCTGACATGAATGGTAGGTGCTCAATGCAGGCCAATGGTCTAAATCAGAGAGGACTAAAAGAGTATAGTTATCAGCCCCACACGGTTAAACAGTGTTTATTCCTGTTAAAGAAGAGGAACGGGAAACATTTCATAGCAGAAATGTTTAAAAGGTCACAAACTGTGTGTCAGATCATAAAGATCAACCTTTAAAGAAGGCTGAGCAAGACGGTAGGGCCTCGTACTCCGGAACGGCCTTGTTTAACATTCAAATATTAAGTTTTTAAAGAGCCTTCAGCAAAACTCTGAATCATAGCCCATTGCATTTCCCCCGAAGACTAAAACCGGTGCTCTAGCAGAGTCTCCCACTGGGTCAAATGAAATATTGATCAAGTCTAAAAGACGAACCGGCGCATGTTTTTTTTTTCTTTGTACCTCAGTGGCGTTGGGAGCTCTGATCATTTCGTTAGTCATATTTCAGTCTTCAGGGTGTAAATAAAACCATTCATGCTGGCTTGGTGTGAAAAGATTCATTGTGGTGGTAAATGGAACCATGTATCATCATACAGCCATTTGTAAATATTTTAGTTTCTATCCAAAACAACTCTTTTTTAAACGTGACACTGGTGTTATGAAAAAGACAAACAAAAAAAACCCTTTTCTTTGGGATTATTTTGGCGTGCTTGCTAACTGCTGTTAGCATCTTGGCTAACTGCAGCTGCACATAATTGTAAATTTGGCAAGCTTATGATTAATCAAAAAAGTCATAACTACTTAGTAGATACCAGAGTTGCCAAATTCTGACATGGAGAAGGGAATGGTACAAAAAAGCACAGACCAAAGCTAAATTAATCCAGCTCATTTTGAACCGCAGCCTAAATGCTACACTTGATAGACATTTTCTTCTTTGGTCCGTCACTAAGGCTTTCTTTCTTTTTTTGAGAGAACATCTGTCACGAGGGCTGGATGGAGCCGGCCCTCGTGAGCTACCTCGGGGCATGGAGCAGGCAGAGACGCGAGGATCCATGCA
>JBBPDC010000035.1:653595-664485 GCA_037974485.1 Hemigrammopetersius urotaenia
ATCGGGTTGACATAGAATTGCGATTAATCGCGATTAATTTTTTCCAGATTTGTGATTAACTAGTTAATTTTAATTAATTGCTTTACAACCCTACTAGAAAGCTTTTATTATTATTAGTTCAAGATATTTATTTATTTGTTTATTTGTTTTTCTGTTTATTTAATGTTTTCTCCCATCCCACAGTGCTGAATTATTGGAAAACTGTGTTTGTAACTAAATAACTGGCGAGCCAAAGCAGATGAGTGCAAATCATAGATAACACAATGAACCTACAACTTGTCAGACGCCTCACTGATAAGACCCCGAACCTTCTGCTTTTTGCCATGTTTGTGAATTTGTGGTGCGTTTTCTGAGACGGTGACCTCTAGTCTCCATGGTGATCTGTTACAGAGAGTCTCATTGGATTTTGATTTGTCAGCAAGCACTGGTGATCTAGTGATATATTCATAAAATGGACATTGAGTATATATTCTTCAGGTACTTGGACCGTGTCTGACAGATTATATTATGTTGGTGTTTAATAAGGATAGATCGCAAAAGTGGATCTAACTTAACATAGTGCTTAACATCTAACCTTAATGAAGGGGCCAATACAGCAGAGGGTTCTTTAAATACTTAATCTGGTTCCTTTCCTGGCACCTGATGATTCTCATGCCAAATGACCTACTTTTTACTGTTTGACAGATTACTGGGTGAAAGCCAACACCAGCTGACACACAAATTCTTTTATCATCCTTTAGGGCTGCACAATAATATTGCAATACCTATATACAGAATTTAATATTTTATATATTGAATATTTTGTGAGCATTCAAGTGTCTCCTGTTCAAGGGATATCTGATACTGACTTAAAGCCCTAGACATATATATACAGTAAATCCCCAACAGCACACATGTCTAGTGAAAAACCACAAAGTTGTAATGAGGTAAAAAAATTTAAAAATAAAAAAAAAATAAAGATATATATATATCTTTGTTTATTTTTTTTTGTACGAGGCCCAGACGTCACAAAGGCAAAAAAATTCGGAGGGTATCAGCAGTTTCCTGCATGTGCACCAGTTTTCGCAAACTATTATTAGTTCGGCTCTTAGAATCCGCATATAAGTGGGGTTTACTGAATATGCATATGTTTATGTGGGTGTTTGTGTGTGCAGTTATTGCAATATTATCAAATAATTTTGCAATTATGTTACAGTAATATTGGTCCAAATTGGCAAAATAGCAACATATCTTACGAGATATTAAAATGCTTTGCAGAATCAATGATATGACATTTGGTTATTATTTTGACCAAAACAGAACACCCCACAGAACCACCTAATAAAGTGGTTCATAGGTTCATAACTTTGTATGTGGGTGTGTATGTTTATATACTGTCAAGCCCTATAATCTAATTCACTTGCTCCTCTGCTACAGTAATAATAACCGCTTTATTCTCATTTTCTACTAGCCTGTAGTGACCAATCAGCTGGGCACCGTCAACAACATCATTCATGTGAAAAAGACGGACTTTGAGGTTTTCGACGCCCTCATGGTGGACTCGCAGAAATGTTCTGACATGTCAGGTGCGATCTCCACATTCATGAAGACTGTTGAAGCAAATGCAGGGCCTTTATAAACACTAGGACGATGCAGTTGGTCAGATTTTATTATGGATGTATGCTCAGGCAGTGTGGATTGGGAATCGCACAGAATGTAATATTTTATATGTATTAAATTAAATATTGTATGGGCATTCAGATATCTCCTGTTTTGATATGTGATACTGATTCTAATTTCTAGACCTATCGAGCTCTCCTCCTGGACCGTATCACCAAGACTCTTACATCCCCAAACAGGACGAGAAGTTCAAGTCTCCCCCCATCCTTCCCCCTCATCTACTACAGGTCATCCTTAATAAGGACACAGGCATCTCGGTAAGTGGCGTTTATCTTTTATGTTACAAATATTTAGTATTAAAATGTATTTCGTCTCTGCATGCAGTGCCCACGGGGATGTTCTTATATAGAAACTTTTGGACAAGGTTTAATAAACCCTGGCTAAAATCCTAAGAAATTTAATAAGATATTGTAGCACACGTCTGTTTTTGTAGCCCTGCATTCTGTTATTAAGTCCTAGTCCTATTTAAACCCTGGATGTTGCTGATCAAAGCTGATCAAAGTGACAAATTTGCTACCATGCAATATTAGCTTTATTATACATTATAAAAACTACCCCAAATGGCAATAACATGATCTGTTACACACATATAAAATAAACATCATCTGAAAGTTACAACAAAACTGGTATTTTAACCAAAGAATATGGGGTTTAGCATATATTTTTCAAGTATGCAGTTAATTCTGCGTAAGTTAGACTGGTCCAAATAATAAGTGAGCATAAATCTGGTACTGACTCTAATTCCTAGGTAAAACACTTGCCTGTGAAACCAATGGCCACAAAGTCCCAGATTCAAACCCCCACCTTCTACTATTCTGTTCTTCAGCAAGACACTTAACCCTCAGTTGCTCCAGTGGGATTGTCCCTGTAACTAATGGTCGTAAGTCGCTCAGGATAAGGGCGTCTGCCAAATGCCATAAGATTCGATATTCTTTGTCACAAACATAGTCATACAAGTACAACACACAGTGAACCACTTCTTTTTGAGTGTGAAAACATTATAAACAATAAGTAAATTTTAAATGAAATATTTTCTGAAACACAAATAAAAATAAATGAGTACAAGTAGGTATAAATATAAAGGTATGTACAATTGTAAATTATAAACACAAATCTTACATTTTCTAAAACACAAATCTAAAAGTAAATAACTTAAACAAGGAACACCACAAGTTAGAGATGAAATATATAAGCTAATAAAATATGAACATTTTAATATGTATTTATATAAATGTAGCAGCAGTGTGTACAACAGAGTGATCATACATGTAAAATGTAAGAACAGGGACACACTATAGTCGTTTTCCACTGTGTGGCGACTCCTCTCATCTTTCGCAGTTATCCATCAGGCAAATCTAGAACCTTCAAACCTGTAGCCAGTAATATTTCCTACCACTGCTTAATCATGTTTCCCAGTGAGGTTAACAGGTACCAAAACCTAGTGTGAAGATACTGTCGACTCTTGATTGGCCAGAGAGAATCGTCATGTGACACAGAATGTCCTCTAGGACCTTCCATACCTATTTTGTATTATTCTATTGTTCTATTTTATTGGATACAGTGGCTTACATCACATTAAAACTTTAACAGAAACAGGGAAGTACAATTTAAAAACCTTTTATTTCACATTTTGTGAAACATATAAAAGCAGTTATCATTATAAGAAAGCACTATTGCTAGATTCTGCTTATTTATCAAATGGAATGGGCAAAATCAGATTGAATTTGCTACAAAGCTATAATTGAGGCAGAAATACTGATTGCAGTAACGGCAATAGCATTTATTGAACTGTGAATTGTGCGGTCAAAATAGTTTTATTAACTGATTGATTCCTAAATTCCTTTTTTTTTTTTCACCAGTGTGATCCTGCCTTACTTCCTGAACCCAATCACGTCATGCTGAACCACCTCTACGCTCTGTCCATCAAGGTAAGGGGCAGGTCAGAAAGCTTCATTTCACAAAGGCAGTCATGAGTTGGAGGAATGAGCAGTATTTTGAACCTCCTCCCCTTAGCAGTGTAACTTGTTTGTCACTGTTCTTCATTTTGCATCCTACACCTGAGCCATATTCATTCTAGTGCAGGATCAATGCACACTTTCTATGGCTTTAAATTGATCATGTAAATTATTTTCCCGCATTGCAAGGATATCCTAAAAATACGGTCCTTTTGTTCCAAGCTAATGAGCATGCATACCTAAAAATTGTGCTTTGTCTGAAAATGCCTTCAGTCACACAAATACTAATCGGAACGTTTTCGTTATTGTTTCTCCTGCAGGATGGAGTGATGGTTCTTAGTGCCACACATCGTTATAAGAAGAAGTATGTCACCACTCTGCTGTACAAACCAATCTGACACTGACTCTGACTCTTGAACTGTACAGCACCTGCCACGCTTCTGTCTATTCCACACTGAGAGCTGCTGTGTAGTGTAGTTGTATTCCTCTGCCTCTTTGGTTTACACTCACCTGTGTGTAAGTGTGTGTATGTAAGTGCGTGTAAGTGTGTGGAGTTGGATCCAAGTGCTGAGCATTTGGATGTTGCCAAGTGAAAACAGACCTAAATAACAGCCTTTCCCAAACAAATCCCACCCTTAAGTATCTAAGATCCATTAATATGTGTAGATGAGAGCTGGAACACCATAAATCATGTAGGTGTTCTCCAAGCCATATCAGACCCATATCAAACATTTTTTGATACACACCAGCTTCCCTCTAGAATATGCAAATGTTTCCTGATGTGTGGACCAATAGAAATGGTCCAAAATTACAGTCTGGTTGCATTAACTTGCTGTAAAATGTTTTCCTTCTCCTGTAACCTTCACCAGTTTGGAGATACAAGGTCAGAAGTGACATAATTTTAGGTAAAAGCAACAGAATGGATCCAGTGTGTGTCGAGAAGTGCTCAGGGTGTGCATGTTTGACCTATTTAGTTGATGGCATTCGTTCTGAAATGACCATAAGCCTGCTGCTAATGTGAGAGAGTGTGATTTTAAGTGTGTGAAATGGAGGTATTCATAATCCACTATTTAAAGCCAAGCATCACAGCAGCCATCACCCCATGTGAGATGTATTTATAGGTAAATGTTTAATATATTAACTGAATAGTTTTTGAATTAAGCCATTTTGTGTAGCTTGTGTTTTTGTTCTGCCAGACAGAGAATGGACCAAGGTAGGAAATATGGTTGTAAAAGCTATGAAAATGTTAATATTCACATTTTTGCATTGAGCTTAGGTTTGTGTATATTACATGCATATTACATGTTTATATTATATAAAAGGTTTTGATAATCTGCTACAATGACATGTTTTGTTGATGTTAAAAATAATAGGCCTGGCCCAAATAATTCAAATATTTAAATATTCATTCGTCTCTCTGTTTAGTATTCAGATTCTTTTTTCGTCTTTGTAGCTTCGAGTTTAGCCTCAATTTCATCTTGCCTCAGTGCAAAGGCTTACTGCAGCAGCCACTTAAGCAGCGGAGCACACCGCAGAGAAACCAAGAGCTTAGAGTCTCAAACCTTTTGCCTGGTAGTCCTGGTAGTGGATAGAGCTTCTGTTACCACTCTACTGATGGTCCTCTTCATGATCACATAAGCCTTTAGGTCCTGTAGGTGTCTGCCACTCAACTCCCCAAATAAAATGATAATTCTAATTAATTACACCCTTGGCAATCGTGAGCGGCTACAATTGTGACTTCTACAGCAGCATACGCTGCCTCAGCTATCTACGACTATGTTACCCCCCAAATAAATATATTTTCTTTGAGCACCCTTTAAATGCATTAGAAAAAAATGTCTTGTAGCAAATATGCTGTTTTACTGCATAGTTTTACTGCATAGTTTCTGTTTATCTGCTGAGTTTAGTGTGTTGAAAACAATATAATGCATAATGTTCCCACAACTTCTAGCGAAAATTTATCCTGAACTCATGAAATAATTGGCCTGATCATTTTGCAGTAGGTTGTCTAATACTTTTTAATTTTGTGCAATTTAAAATGTACACTCCTGAATGTTAAACAATGGAAAACTGCTTTTAAATAAAGCTATGGTCTATTTTTAGCACCCTTACATGGTGTCCGTTTACTCCATAAGTTGAAAAGGTCAAAGTGACCATGGGCAGATAAACGCAGTGTACTTCCTTCACCTTGTTTGCCAAATGCATTTATTTTTTTTACATATAGATGCAAAAAGGTTGGGGTTCAAGGCTTTCTCAACATCCTACCCAGTTCTACTGTGCATATTTGTTTCTGTACATAATATCTATATACAGCTATATACAGGAAATTTAGATTTATTTTTTTAAATTAGCAACCATTCAATACCAGTGTCTGTTCAATTCCTACCCAAGCACCTCATTCTGCTTTATGAGGTACTGATTAGTGATCACATCTTATTTAATGAGCAAATGTATAAAACACTGCTGTAGTAAACACTCTCCTCTTGCAATGTGTTTAGTTGGATGGGAAAACACTACCAGAATGACACCAAAGGTAATTATTGCCATTTTGTTTATAGGAACACGATATTTGTTCTGTAACCAATGCATCATTTCTCTTATTTTGTTGTTTTCCCTTTCACTTTAAAATTATGCTGTAAAGAACAATATTTTTATTTGGAAATTAGGAGAAATATTGTCAGCAGTTCTTAAAAATGAAGGCAAAGTTGTTCAGTTCAATAATTGCACCTATAAAAGATAAAACCTGAGAATTAACATTTTTGCTGTGGTCTCATTTTTTTTCTGGAGCCGTATATCTCTATGCATATATCTATGCCTTCTACGCCAGCTCTCAATATTTCAGCATCAGTAATGCCTAAAAAGCAGCTCTATTCCATGATACGCATAATGCCGGGCCGTTGTGACGTGAGATAAGGCATGTCTGTCAGAACGTGAGAGTTTCCAAGCACGGATCCACATGTGTGTGCTGAAATTTACCCGCAGCTCTCCTTGTTTTCTGTGCAAGTTAAACATTTTCAAGGTTGCATTGAGACTACATAAAGAGACCTGGCTGAGGGATGAGTTTGAGTTAGTCCCTCCACTGGACACCATGAAGACCCTCCACACTGTGCTCATCCTGGCCATTGGCCTCACAGTCAGTAAGTTCTTGTTTTACATGTGTAATATTTTGGCAATGTTTACTAGTAGCATGTTTAGATCAGGCTTTAGATACCAAATACTGAGCTCTCTAAAAAAAACAACTTTCATGTGAGTAGTCTGATCAAGTTGGCTCCATAGAGAATGATTTGGATGCTCAATAAAGTAATAATGAACCCTCAGTTAATAATCAGTTAGTGGTTTGATAATGAGAAAAAAAGGCACAATAAGACTCCTAAGCTGGTGCTAGAAAGTGCCTAATATAGTTATTGCATAGTAAACCAGTTAATAATTAATTATATTAATTAATTAATTAATATTTACTGACTTGAAGATAATAAAAGAAGCACTATATATCCATATGTCCATCTATACTAATATATACAAAGTGCGCATGCCTAAAATAAACAGAATGAGAAAGGTTCATGATTGGTGAACTGTCTTCAGCTTCCCTGAAAATCTGCACAGTGATTCATACCATATGGAACCAGAAATGAACTGTTATGTGCGTTTGTGTGTGATTTAGCCCAGGCCTACCTCGACTACAGGGCTCTGTGGCAGTTCAGGGGCATGATCCTCTGCACCATGCCTGAGAGCTGGCCAGTCCTGGATTACAGTGACTACGGTTGCTACTGTGGCAAAGGCGGCTCAGGGACCCCTGTTGACGAGCTGGACAGGTTAGAGACAAAAGAAACAGGAAAACTCTTTGTGTGCATTATATACCAAAGGCTTATTTATCAGTTAAAAACCATACATTTCATCATGAAACCAGAAGGAATGTAACATTAGGCTCTAAATTCGTGTCATACTCCAGTAATATTTGCTCAAGGAGAAATACAAAGGTTTTTTTTTTATCCAGCTAAATACATCAATATGTGGGGGAAATTTGATTAGTTAATCTGTTTGCAGTGTTTTTTGTCATTGCCCTCAGTGGGCCTTCGAGTTCTGAATAACTGCTCCTAATAAATATTCCCCCACAATATACAGATTTTTGTAAGAGCTACATCTTAAACGTACTTATGCATTATCGCTGCTGTCTAGATACACGAAAATACAGTTGGACTCACCAGAATGACATAACATGCCAAATGACAAATCATGCAGTTTTATCATATCTGTATATTTGTTACCTTTTAGCTTATTTTAATTTATCTTAAATCTTACTTTCATCCTATATTGATTTTTATTGCTTCCTTTTTGTGTTTAGTGTGCATGTTTGTTTAATCTCAGTACACCACGTTGAATGACTGTGTATGATAATGTGCTAAATGCTATATATGCTACAGGGTTACTGATTGTTTTTTTTTTTCAACCATGTGGGCCATTTCAATCCACTGCCTGCAGATGCTGTCAGGTACACGACCAGTGTTACAGTGACGCCATGCAGCACAGCGCTTGCTGGCCAATCCTCGACAACCCCTACACCGAAATTTATGCGTATAATTGTGACAAGGCCAGTAAGACGATTACCTGCAAGAGTAAGTGACAAGCTGGGGAATGTTTAACATATACCTTTTTAAAATGTACCAATGTACCAAAAAATCAACCTTTCTCTTCTCTCCCCAAGGCAACAACAACGAGTGTGAGATGTTTATCTGCGAGTGCGACAGGAAGGCTGCCGAGTGCTTTGCTGTTGCTGGATACAATGAGGAGCATAAACATCTGCCCAGCGATCGCTGCAAATAAACTCTAAAACCAGAGATACTTTAAGTCAGCTTTTACACTGTAAATCTCCTTTCATTAAGCAATAAACATGCAGCTGCCATGACACATCCCCCAGTCTCTGGGTCTTTTGTACACCTTTCTCTTCATACGACACTCTGTACTTGTATTTTGAAATGCACAGGACAAAGTTAAATGTATGAATTGCATATTAATGTTGCTTTTATAAGATACGATAACCCTTTATTAGACTCAGATGGGAAATTTGCACCGTTACGGCAGCAAGTGGACAGAACAAGAGAAGGAAGTAGGAGCAGCATAAACACAACAGTATAATATAAAAAGTGCAATATATACAAATGGTTTTACAAATGTACAAAAGTTCGTGTAAATGAAAAAAATAATATATATATATACACATACAGTATGTATGTAAACACTGGATATATGTATGTGTATATGTGCATAATGTTTGTATGTTCATAATGGATGTAGAAATTAGAGAATCAGCTTGGCCAGCCTGAATTTAAAGGGGAATCGTATTTATTTGTCTCCTGTTTTTTATTTTATGTTAAAAGTGATATAATAATATTATTAATATTTTTAATCACATAATTGTGACAAAAAGAGTATCAGTGGTCTGATGGAATTTTTTTTTACAATGGTGGTGAATGGAACCAAGGGTCACAATGTCAACAATACAAATAGAAACATGTTCGAGCCTTAGTGGACCTACATGTGTCTTCTGAGTGTTTTTAAGAAATGGTGATGGTGGTAAAATTGTCGCGAATCTGATATTAAAAAAAAACGTTGCGGACTATTTTGCCTCACAACACTCTGCATGTATCCCCCCATCATGAATGTATATACGTAAATCACAAATGAATGTTCCAGGCATCATGCGGTGTATTAATAAACATTTCATGTGATAACTTTCTGAGGTAGCCTTTAGACGTCTGGTTCCATTCACCACTACTATGAACAACTCGGACGCAATGATCCCATATAAGGTTTAAGTAAAATTAATTAGTGGCGCTTATTAGGCTTTAAAAGTAAGATAATTTAAAAATATTATGTAAGATTTTTAGCAGGGGTGATTATTTGTATTTCAGTCCTATATTTAAGTATTATTATAGAAGTATTTTTGAACGGAATACTTTTACCGTTACCCTATTACACTTACACAACTAGAAAACTAGAGACTGCATTATTTAGATCAAACAACAACTGTTTCTCTGGAACAGGGCCTTTCACATAAACCTGCTCATTTAACACATACCTTTTAATCCATTTAAATCCATTTAGAATGGATTTATACTTCATCAAGTACCAAGAGTTTGATACTAAACCGCTTCATTTGAATTCAGTGGCTGTTCATTTGTGGAACCGAACCCTTAATTATACCCCTTTATTTTTCTTGTCTATGTGCCTCTGTGAAGTTGCAATTTCCTCCAGGATCAATAAAGATTTCTGATTTTAATTCTGAACCAAATACTTATACCTTTACACTTTTATTCATACCTAAAGATTTCTGCTTGAAATAAAAACATACATACTTCTCCTTGTGTTTTTAATCCAAATCTTCATAGAATTCTATTTATATTTCACTAATCGGTTAAGTTCCCAAGCATTTTGAATTCACTGTTTACAATTTCCAAACAGTGAATTTAAATGTGTGAAATGAAATGTGTCCGGTACCGTTATCAGTATCTGCACCACCACTACACCAAACAAATCAAACTTCATTTATTTTTTCTTTGATGTTTAAATGTTGTTAAAACTGTACTAAAAGATTTCTGATGATTTCCTCTTATAACTGAATGACTTTAACTCAGAATTTAGATACTGCACCCAAGTAGCCAGTAGGTGGTGCTTTGCACATTAGTGATGTCAGGATTCTTCTGATGAGGCCAGACCGCACAGCCAGATTCATTTGAATGTGAAAATTTGGGTCAAACTGTGTTTTGTTCATTTTTGAAGTGAAAATAATTTAACACATCCTCTACAGGTAACATATATTTTAGTAACCTTGCTTTCCTAAACTGCAAAATGCAAAAGCTTTTCTAAGCTCTTGTAACAAAGTCTTCAAAATGGCAAATTTACAGAAATTCCTAGCCTTCAAGGAATTTGATTCCTTTTGCATTGGTAGAAACTGAAAAACTGCAAAAACTGTATTCAGTTAAAAGTGTAAGTATATTTTACAGGTTAATCGGTAAAAAATGTTTGTAAGGCTGGAAATAACAGTGATTTTCACTGTTTTCACCTGAAGCAAAAATAGTTATTTATATTTAGGGCTGTCAGATTGAAATATTTATTTTATAAGCAGATTTATAAGTAGATTTATACGTAGATTATTTATAAGTAGATTAAAATATTTAATCGCAATTATTTTCATGTTTGCCTGTCAGAGTGCGGGCCGCAAAGCCCACACTCTGATTTACCTCGGAGCGACCAGGAACGAGGCAGGCAGGCTTCCATA
>JBBPDC010000035.1:664585-674766 GCA_037974485.1 Hemigrammopetersius urotaenia
TTCATTATGTTCATTCGGCTGTCTGACCATCTATCCACTCATCCATCCATCCATCCATCCATCCATCCATCCATCCACCTATCCATCTATCCAGCCCTCCATTCGTCCATTCAGACAGCCTTAAATTCTAATTAAAATAGTCTTTCTCCAGTAGATTTGAAAACCTGCTTGTCTGTTTTGCTGTCTCTCTGTCCAACCACCCACCCATCAATCTATCTCTCCATCTATCCACCCATCCATCCATCCAACCTTATACGTTTTTATAAAATCAGTCTGTTTGCAGTGCTGCAGGTGTAGGTTTGACATTGCTGTGTTTCCTCACTCACCATTGGTCAGAGTGCACTGAGCCGAGATGCTTCACAAGAGAGTAAGTTTTTCTCCCTCATGCTATCGCTTCGCTGAGTTTCCTCATCATTTAAAGCACTGAAATATGTTCCTGTCGGCTAACACACACTCTCTCTCTCTCTCTCTCTCTCTCTCTCTCTCTCCCTCCCTCTCTCTCCAGAAGTTGTCTCCATTGCCGAGAGGAACCAGAACTGCATTACCTCCAAAGCACAGACAAAAACCTCAGCCCTCTCCTGACTAGGGGAGGTTAATGCAGCCTGACAGAGCTCTCCTTTGGGCACCAACGATTCTGCTAACTCTCCCTTTGAATCTGCACAGCCAGGGAGAGGGGTCCAGTAGAGATGAAAGCACAGGCATGAGGATGTCTGGGAGATTACTCTATTAACCAAGTGGCCCGTGGAATCATGAACCCGTCAGAGTGAGCGCTTCAAGTTCGTTCTAAATGGTGTCACTTGCGTAAGCATTGGCTTTCGTGGCTTTCTGAAGATTCTGTAGGTTTCCGTGAGCAGGTGAGAATTTATTGAATTGCAATATTGTAAACAAGAGATATACAGTGCCTTGTCTTTATACAGAGGCACTGTGATGTTGTGCTGGATAAAAAAAGAAAAAGCAATACACTGTGTAAGCAACGTACAGAACATCATGAATAAAATATCTTACATCAACACAAATGTGCCTTTCGGTCTACTTACTTTCAGCAACTACAGTGTTGATGTTTTATATTTTATTCATGCAGAAATTATGTACATATTTGAATCAAGTCAATT
Source organism: Hemigrammopetersius urotaenia (assembly GCA_037974485.1). Taxonomy (NCBI): domain Eukaryota; kingdom Metazoa; phylum Chordata; class Actinopteri; order Characiformes; family Alestidae; genus Hemigrammopetersius; species Hemigrammopetersius urotaenia. The sequence goes on from JBBPDC010000035.1 coordinate 665,698, forward strand.
CAATGCATTACCTTTTTTTGGTGTAGATTCGATCAGTGGCTGAGATAGGGTAGAAGATAAAGTCCTGGCACAAAACAAAGGGCTTAAAATACCATCTTTTTGCCCTTAAACTGTTTGAGTGAACTCATAGCATGTGTTTTATAAGGCTTTCACCACTGTTCAGGATCCATTTTGAGAAGTGAAGCTTGTTTTGGATTCATCACACTTGGGTTCCAGCTGCCACAGGAGATTTCACCTCATGCCCAGATTACATTGTATGACTTTGTTCTGTTCCTATACAAAAGATGATAATCGTGATAAAATAGTGTTAATTTTTTTGTTTGTTGCTCCTAATTGGTGGTCCTACATCACTCTGTGATGGAGGTTCAAAGACAGCCAGCTTCACGGCGAGCAAAGACACCCAGTAATTGTTTCCTGACAATGTCAGAAATTTAGGACAACCATCTCACAGTGTGAGTGCTGCTAACTTACACCTATGGGGTGTCCTTTGTAAAAACTGCTTCACAAATTTAGAGGTGTCATTTTTTCATAATTTAGCACAATTTTCACACATTTAGAGTTAAATGTGTTTTAAAAAAACAGTGTTATATTTTGGTACATTTTTATGCTGCATAATTGTTAAATCTTAAATCTAAATGTTAAATCTAAATCTAAATGTTAAATCTAAGTCTAAATATTGAGCTCTAAATGTTATGCTAATTAGCCATGCACCATGATTCCAATTGGCTGTTACTTAGCAGGGCACTGACTGCATGCTGTGATATCCCCTCACCAATCTAAATATTAAATCTAAATGTTAAAATTTTAATGTAAATGTTAAATGATTTGCCTCAAATGATCTTAAATCTAAATGTTAAATACAAAAAGTATATCTCACACTCTAAATAGGAATCTTCACAGTTAGATAGGGCTCGGTGACACCTTTCCAACGACCCCTCATTTTCCACAATATTTAATGGGAGTTATGAACAGAAAAACGTTCACCTTGCTTGGGTGTCTCATTATTTTTGTCTGAGGTGAACAGTTTTCTGCTAATAACTCTGGATTGTGGGGAGCCGTTATGGCAAACAAGGCGTCGTTGGAAAGGTGTCACCAAGCCCTATCTGTGAAGCTGTGAAGTTTAACATTTAGAGTGCCAGATATAGTTTTCATATTTACCATTTACCGTTTTAAAATCAAGGCAAATCCCCCGTGCGGTGAGTGCATATCACAGCACTAGTCCAGTCCCCTGCTAAGTAACAGCCAATTGGAATCATGGGGTGTGACCAATTAGCATATCTTCCAAACATTTTGAGCTCAACATTAAGATTTAGATTTAGACTTAACATTTAGATTGAGATTTAACATTTACATTTATGACTTCACATTTAGTTTTATTGTTAACATTTAGATTTAGATTTAATATTTACATTTAAGATTTAACATTAACATTTAGATTTAATATTTAGTTTTAGATTTGACACTTAGATTGATTTAACATTTAGATTTAAAGGAGAAGTTCAGTGTCAAATAGATCTGGGGTGTAAAGAAATATGATAATGTGTATGAACTTTTGTCGAGTAGCCAACCTTCATTTGCCCCCCGCAAACACAGCACTTTTAGCCAATGCCAACCCCAAGGCTCTACTAGGCTGATTGGGGCATCACTTAGCCAGTGCATATAAATTGCTATTTTTACACCATTAACAAGGTACTGTCTGTAAAAACTGACTACACACCTTTATACACTCGATCATACATCTACACACCTTCATACACACCACCATACATCTACACACCTTCATACACACCATGTCTTTTCTACTACTATCTGTTTATTTAGACTATAAGTTATATTGTTCTTGACTTTGTGTCTCTGTGTGTGATTAATAAGAAGGATGTATGTATGGCTCTCTTTCACAGAAGTAGTAAATAACCATCTGTTTTAGTAAGGAGTGAAAAACCACAACTTTGAAAACAGAATTTTGCTGGTTGGATGATCTGTTCTGGCAAGAAGACTTGGAACTGTGTAACTCTTGGCTGCCTATTGCCTTGATAAAAGAGCATCCTATATACTGTAAATTAGATCTGATTCACAATAATAAACAGAAAACACATGTGACAACTTCAAGGTAATGCATCTTATTTTGTGTGTGATATGATTATCTGTCTCATAAAGCTCTGAGGGTGTAAGATTACCTTCATCAGTCTCACATAAAACTTTCTATCAAAATCAGTCCTGAAGAGATACTTGGGTTATTATGATTACTATGTCAGTAGTAATGAAATTAAAACACTTTTTTCCTATTTGTTTGAAAAAGTATTATCATGTCTTACTTTAAGTGTTTTGAGAACTACTGCAAAAACAAAAACATTCACACAAACTTAAAACTAAGATAAGCAGAGTGTAAATAAGTAGATCCAAAAATTCCTTACTGACACTTGAGACCCCTGATTGGCATGACCTCTCAAATGTAAACAATTATTAAGATTCAGGGACTCAATATAAGTCTTTTTGTGGAGACTCATTAGGGTCGTATGGCAAAGGGGGAAGGTAACCAAGCAGTGAAAACATGCAGAAGAGGTCTGGATAACAAATGAAGGAGAATGCGAGTGACATCACGCAATTTCGTACCATCACTCTACTCAGTGTGGAAGACAAAGTCTTTTTTAAGATTCTTGCAAAATGGTTGACAGAGTACCTCCTGAAGAATTCCTATATTGACACCATCGGCTTGTGATTGGCAGCTGAAAGTGGATATTCAGAGGCAGCTTAGGTTTCCAGAGCACATTGCAAGGTCATCTCTTAGGCCAGATTTGATCTTGCTGTACCATAAGAGTGCTCAAGACAGGTGGTGGTGTTGGAACTCACAGTCCCTTGGGAAGATCGGATGAAGGAGACCCATGAACGAAAGAGGGCCAAATATCTCAAGCTGGTCAAGGCCTGCAGGGCCAACGGTTGGAGGGTCCGCTGCGAGGGTTGCTAAGAGAGGAAAGCCCACAGAAACATCAGCAAAGCAGCAGAGAAAACGTCCAAATGGTGGTGGATCAAGAGAGGGGACGCTTGGAGTAGCATGCTGCTTGGACGGGGTCTGATCAATTCTGTCTGTGTCGCTCAGGTGAGGATGTCTGATGATCTGAGACCCAAAACACCCTTTGATCCTGGTTTAATCACTGATGATGTGTCCAAGCCGCACCGTACAAGTGTTTTTACTAACTATCAAATCTGAGACTGCAATTAAATCTTTGAGTAAGAAAATACAGAACCATGCAATGTCTCAGGCACCTATACAAATTTCTTAAAGCCATCTTTCTCAGTATGATATAAAGTATGCGGTAACGTATATTTTTCTTAGTGTGTGTCTTTCTTATAGTAAAGTAAACATTTGAGTAAATGCAAACAAACAAGAATGTAGTTAAAAGTATCAAGATTTGTTTTATTTGTAAAAAGTAGTTGATATTTTGTGAGCTGGTGAGGACAACACAGGTTCGGTTCCAGATTTGCCTCCCGCTGTTGTTTGGATTTGTGACATCAGCAGCTCCTGATTTAATGTAATGAGGGACTAATTGAGTCAAACCATGCTTCTGATGGAATCTACAAGTAATTCTGGGGTTCCACAATTTACTGTGTAATGTTATTTGTATAATTGTTTTTTATAAAACATTTGCACAGTACTGTGTATAATGTTTTCAAAATAACTCTGAATACATATACAAATGTAGAAGAACAAACTTTTTTCAGCAGTCACTTTTTCCTAATTGGCAAATCTATTAAATGGTAATTTGTGTAAGACTGCATTACATTTAACAAATTAAATAACTAGCTTCTTTAAAGCAAGACTGATTGCCTGTCAACCTCTAATATAACGTCTCAACATCTAATAATAAACTCTGGGGTTTGATTATTGGTTTATAGTGCTTTAGTAACACCTGAATGAGTGTCTGGCTGAGAACTTGGAGGTCTGAGTATGGAGTATGGCGATGTTTTAAAATGAAATCACAGAATGTGGGGGAGAGCTGAAAAGACAGCTTGCTGGTTGTTTACTGCAGAGCTGCAGTGAAAGCAAAGGAGACCTGAGAAATCAAATTTATTGGGAAGGAATGGATTGGGGACGAATGTCATTTTCAGGTGGGCTGAGATGAAAAACAGAGGGTCCATAACAGCCCGTGGAATGAAGTGTGACAAGTGTGAGAATTTTCTTGATTCCAGAAATTTGAGGGATTTGAGAGGTGTGGAACTAAACAGTATTGCTTGGTTTACATTGGCAGATTACTTTGCTTAATATAAGCCTATACCCATTTTCAAATATGCATGAATCACTGTTTGTGTGAAGTGGTTTAAGTGTTCAGTGAACCACTAAATAAATGGCTGTTGCAGTGATGGCTGTCCAAGACACTATTCAAAAGAAAGTCAAGACAAAAGATTTGGTTCAAACGTAGGAGGAGCCGTCTCGTTAAATGTTGGACCAAAAACTCTGGAAAATAACCATAAAAAACATCTCAAAGTCTCCTCCATGTCTCTGTGCATTTTTCATAAGCCCAACTGAATCATTGATGCCATCCAACGGGTGCCGTTACATCTCCCTAGATCGTTGTCTTGAGTTGATGCGGCCAACATCTGTCACTGGAGCCTTCTCTTTTAAGTGCCACTGGCATGTGAAGTCAAGATGAAATGGGAAACATCTAAGAAAATCCAGAACACTGGAAAGTATTGGGGTTTGGGTGCTTTCCCACTGAAAACGCCGCACATACACAAATCCCCCTGTCCTTGCACTGTTACCAAAGACGCTGCCAAATGGGCTAATATGTTCTTTAAGCTCAATGTGGGGAGCTTGCTGAGCAAACCAGCAGGGACAATGGAGAGGGGGAGGGAAATGGAGAAATTTCATTGGCTCAGAAGAAGGGTATACCTTGAATGGAAGATTCACTGTATGCCTGGATAGATATGTTGAGCTAATCTAAGAATAAACTAATCTAAGCTAATCTTAATCTTGCTTCACCTCTGCTGGTTCACCTTCTCAAACACTCACCAAACCAGGCAAGTAACAGGTGATTTGAACCAGGTTTGTTTGACCCAGAAAATCCCCAAACTTTGCCAGGCGCTGGCCCTCTAGGAACAATATTTATAGGCACTATATTTGAGTTAATGAGAGCTTAGCTAATCTTATAGCAGCCATATGTCTTATTATATAAAAGATCTTAGAATTATTTGACTCAGAGGTGGCACACAAGCTTGGATCAGAAGCAAATACAAAAAATTTATGTAACTGCTTGCAGCTGGAGCTGTTTCAAAGGATGGAGATACCTAAAATGGAAGGTTTACTATTTGCCTGGCTGGATCCACCAGGCTACTTAATCTTACTTAATCATGGCAGAAAGGAAACAAGTAGGCGGCTGCTCTTTTATATTCCAAAGGAATGCTAATTGTCTTCTCTTATAGCTCGTCATTGTTTGATGGTGGTGAAAGATGCAAGCATTATTCGTATTAGAAGTGGTTCAACAGCTTCAGCTCAAAAGCTTAGTGTAATATGATCTATCTTGGCTCTAAGGAAGGCCGATCTGAATGGCAGGTTTACTATGTGCTTTGCTAGCTAAGATAAGCATTGCTAATCTTAAAGATTTCATCTTGTTCATATTTATCTTGTCTTGCCAGAAAGAACAGCAGGTAAGTGTTCTCAGTGTATGTTGTTAATTCTATAGGAAAGCTAATTGAGTCAGCCTACAGCTATTTGAAAGCAACTTATTAAACCAGTGGAATCAGGTCAGATTCAGCTTGATTTCAGTGAAAGCCCACAGCTACATTGCCCCTTTGTGAATATGATTGTGCCACTGTGTCAAGTCAAAGTCAACAGGCACTTTTCCATATTGATACAGGAACTGTACTGTACCTTAACTGTACTGCAATGGTACTGAAGTTGACGCATTGATTTTCTTGGTGTCGTCCCAACCCGTCGTACGCTCCACATACGTCCCAAGGCAAGTTATGGGATGTGGAGTCGAACCAGCGGAAAGTTTTTCTGTCAGAGCGGCTTTTGTTATGGGTGAAGTGAACATTGTGTCATATGTGAACACACCACAGCACACAGTGTGAACAGCACAACATTCTTCCTCTGCATTTAACCCTTTTGCCAAGTGAAGCAGCGGGCAGCCACGAAGATTAGCAAAATCTGTTTTCAACAAATAAAGACGGTATAAACATTCTGAAGCCCCACTCCCAACACCATTTTGTGTTCTGAGCATTCCTCTTAGGCTTTTGAAAAACGGTTTTATCTTGCCACAAATTTGTCCTCATCAAATGATCTTTATTCCATAGGAAAGCTAATCGCGTCATCATATGTGAGGCCACTGATATCCCATTAAAGATGCTTTTTCGGCTCAGAAGCTTAGCGTTTAATGGTTTGCCTCACATCTGTTTGCGGTTGGACCAGAGGTTCGTCTCTGCTCTCATTTGGTTGGCCTCATTAGGTCAGTAATGAAGGCTAGCCGAAGGGCGAGCATTATGGGAAACGGTCCCTGTTTTGCTCCGAACTGACAGCCGGCATTGGGCTTCCACTCCATGTCAAGGCGAATTCATATTTAGCTGAGATGTATGGGGACTTCTCCAAAGCGTGTGGGCACTAATCTTAATGTGGGCTGTCAGCTTAGTTACATGCACATTTTCTGGCTTTTTTCGCTGCCGCATACCCAACTCGAATGCAAGTGGACATGACAGAATGATTTTCTTTTTTTCTACATTTTATATACTGTATGCTATGCATCCAAGCCTACTGTATTGCTCTTGCCCAACAGGTGAATATCCCTTAAATTAGCAGGAGAAAATTAGTTGCCTAATTGCCTGTAATTAATATGCGAAGAAACATTTTAACCCCTGAATTTTTAAAATATATGATGGTTTCATGAACATAGACTTTTGTCCAGTTGATTGCTCATTTTTCATTCTTGTTATGCATCTTCTCTCGTTATCCTGGTGGACTCTAAGGCATGAGACGGCTTTGAATGAACTTGCCCCACAATCTGTATGATTCATTGCCTCACATGAGGGAATTCTACATTCTCTAATCCCTCCAAACAGTGAGTCAGAGCTATCTAGATCTATATTGTGATCCCTAAAAAGAGCCCTGGAGAAGTATGATAAAAAAACCCTACTGGAGGAGTGTGATAAAAATAGGAAGTGCCTGAGGGTGAGATCAGAATGATCAACGATGCAGTTAATAACAGCTATAAAAAGCCTCAGGAGACCTTTTGTGTGTCCTCTGAGGAGAGATATTGTCAAAACTATTGTTACATACACTGTCTAAACAAAGGCCCAAACAGTGTACAATTACGCTACTTTGCCAGGAGAGCCAGCGCTGTGACTTTATTTCTGCTCTCAGCGACGACTCTCCGGGGGGAAGTGTCTGTCAAGCAATTTGAGAAAAGTGCCATTTGAAGAGTCCAATTTCCAACAAGAGGCAACCAAAGTTTAAAGTAATCATTTTTCATGCTTGCTCTCTTCCTCGCTGTCTCCTGTCCTCCCTCCATCTCACCTTTCTTTTTTGGGGAAGCTAAAGTGTTCCATCACCAGACGGCAGGCCGGCATGGTGGATTCTTACGCTGTCCCTGATTGCTTGTTGGGTGCTAAAGCTGGAGAACGGTGGAAATGGCGGCACTTCAGTGAAGGTTAACTGTCATGTCGCTGCTTTCAATGGGGCCTCTACCATGGCTAGGGAATAAAGACTAGCTTTCATGACAGTATGGCCTGAAATATGGAAGCTGGCTGGGCCCAACACTGAACAGGCTCAAAGTACAGACTCTCAAAGCCAAATGTATACTCAGCTGAGGGGTCACTTTTCAACAAAAAAGAAATCAGAAATAGAATCAGGATGACAGGATGAGATACAGAGTCTGATGTGTGTGTGTGTGACCGTGGGTGGAGTTATAGAGCCTTATCAGTGGATAAGGGGGGGGGGGGTGTTATAGAGTCCAATGGGTTGGTATGTGGTTGGAGTTATAGAGTCTGATGGGTGTGTGACAAGGGAAGGAGTTATAGAGTCAGATGGGGATGGTGTGATGAGGATTTATAGAGTCTGATGGGTGGAAGTGTGATGGGGTTTGATGGGTGTGCGTGGATGTGGGTGTGTGATGGTGGTGGACCTAGAGAGTCAGATGGCAGTGGTAAGGAACAATTTTTGAGGTGTTCAGTGGAGCATTTTATGCTGGTGGGTCTGTGGCTAAATATATACTCCTCAAAAAATAAAGGGAACACTTAAACAACATAATGTAACTTCAAGTCAATCACACATCTGTGAAATCCAACTGTACATTTAGGAAGCAACACTGATTTACAGTCTAGACTCTCTCAGTGACAATCAGTGTTGCCTCCTAAGTGGACAGTTTGATTTCACAGACGTGTGACTGACTTTACTTTGTGTTGTTTAAGTGTTTATAGCTTAAAATTGCAAAATGAAAAATCTGACCATTACGACATCTGCTGTAAACATGTTAACTCACCTCCTATAGTGGTGCTGCATTGGTATGTATTCTTCTGATGATGTATCTTGAAGGTGGGGAGAACTTTTGAAAAAATTTCATTGGTCTAGATTTTTAAAAGTGGGTTTGTTTGAAAGCATATTTCTCATTAGTCACTGAAGGAAGGGGGGATGCTTATGTCACTGCTAGGAAGCTGAATATCTTATTGCAGGTGTTTAACTGTATCTTCAGCTCATCACTACAGTTCAGAGAATGAAGGACTCCAGAAATCTTATTTTAGTTTGGCTTCTTTTCTCAAACTGAAAGGAAACATATCTTGTCTTTGGAGACAATTTTGTGCAAAATTAAAATCTAAGACAATAAACAACAACCGAGGTACCAGTGCTATTTATTAGCCTAAAGGTCAGTGGCTAGTTCAGCAGCCAGGACTGATTGACCGCACAAGGATTACCAGTAGGCCTTGTTCATGAGAACTGAAAACATGAAGAAGCCAAGTTTCACCATTCAGACTGCAACTGGTATTTACTTCTTTCTCATCAACAGTGTGGTTGTCTGAGTTCTATATATATAATATGACCCATACCTATATGTATATTTAATCCCCTGCTGGGCTATATATATA
>JBBPDC010000035.1:688386-698831 GCA_037974485.1 Hemigrammopetersius urotaenia
GTTGAGTCCTAGATCCCTCAGCTTTGTGAACAGTCTACTGGGCACTATTGTGTTGAACGCTGAACTGTAGTCTACAAGGACTTTTAAGGGTTAACAATGATGCAGGTGCATTGGAGCTTATAAAAAATGCACTGCTCTCAGACACAACAGCAGACAAAAGGTATTCTTCATAACTTTTAAATGCACCATTACACAATTTGGGAGTTTGATTTCTGAATAAACACATTGTGTAATATTCTCATGTTCTCTGCTTCCACAGACAAGTAAGACCACACTGTAAATTATGCACATGCTTAAGACGAGGAAACCCTGTCCTGGTGCTGCAGGGCTCAGTGGAGTAAGAGCAGCAGTAGTGGCAGTGGCTGTAGCAGCAGCAAAATTAGTCATATTGGCAAAAACCGTAGCAGTAGCAGTGACAGTAGTGACAATAGCAGTAGTAATAGTATCAGTGGCAGTAGTAGCAGTAAAGATAGCAGAAATGATAGCCGTTGTAGTGCTAGCAGTAGCAGTAGCAGTGCTGATAGTAGAAGTAGCAGTACCACAGGGGTAACAGTAGATGTGTTAGTAGCTCCAGCAGCAATACTAGTAGTAACTAAAACAGTAACAGTAGCAGTAAAGTAGTAGCAACAGTAGCAATAGCAATACCAGTAGCAGTAGTAGCAGAAGTAGAAGCAGTTGCAATAGTAGCAGCAGTACTAGTAGTAGTTGAAAAGTAAAAGTAGCAGTAGTAGAAGTAATAGTATTATTAACTGTACCAGTAGCAGTAGCTTTATAAGTCACAGTAGCAGTAGTAATGATGGTACCAACAGCAGTATCAGTAACAGTAACAATAGTAAGAGAAGTAGTAGCAGTAGAAATAGCAGCGACAGTAACAGCAATTGGTCATATTTCTCATTCAAACGTCATTACACTCTTCTTTCCTAAGCATTCATCGTTGAGAGCGCTTTTTGAATCTGGAGCATTCAGTACCAGCAACGCTTCAGTGACGTATACACACTAAGTTTGTCTGCAGGTACTCCTTACTTCAACAGCTCCGTCTTATTTTACTAATGAGCTCAACATCCGTAACAAAGAGCTGAGTCTAATTAGTGGAATCAAGAGGAGATGTGTGAATCTCTGCAGACAAAGCATTTCTGTTTTGACTTGCTCTCGTACTGAACTCTACCAAACTCTCTTTAACCCTTCAATGTGGCCTGGATTGCCTGCGTCCTTTTATTGATTAGTCAGTGTCAGAAGTAGTCAGTAGTGCATAAACCCCATAAAGAAGTCTTTTAGAGATTACTGAACACATCCACATGGTTTGAGGAGAATGTGTGAGGAGTTAGGAATGCAGTTTTCACTGTACTAATTGTTGGGGCATATGCATCCATGACTTCATACCCTTGTAGCTCTGGCACAAAACAAAATAGGCAAACATCATGCCCAGTATACATGAACGATTTTGGGCTGTCACAGATGAAAGATCGTGAAACTATCAGATAATCGGATCAGTTTTTTTGGCTGATGGAGTGGTCCTGAATTGTACCGCGAGAGGGGACCAAAGACAACTAAACACAACCTTATGACGACTAAACACAGCCTGCGACTATTTTCTGACAATGTCAGACATTTAGGACGATCATCTCACAGCATGTGTGTCCTAGTACGACCCACTTCTACTGACCAGCCAAAGAAAATGCAGCATGAAATGATGTATTTATCAACAAAATCTGAAAAGCATGGGGGGAAACGAAGGAAAACAAGGTATGCACATTCACACACACCATCATACATCTACGCACCGTCACACATATTGTTGGACATCTAAACATACATCGCACCCATGTTTATTACATCCATGTCACACTGTGTGATTTGTAATGATCTTATAAGACTGCTGAACTCCAAACATGTCTCAGATGATCATCTACATCTGTCACTTAAAGAACAGTTCACTGTCTAATCGTGAATCCCTGTACTTGACCAGTTTCAGAGGAATGTTTTTTTTTTGTTAAGCCACACAGTAATCTACATATGATCTAACTTAAGGCCTGAACCAGTGAAGAAACAGGAGCAGATGATTCTAGATAATCAGGAGGTGATCAGTATACTAATACATCCCTCTTAGTGAAAACCTCAGTGCTACAGCACAAACAGCAGTCAATAAAATACCTTGAAGTGATCATTTTAGAAATACAAGTTTTTCCCATTGACTTGCCCACAATAGAAAACTGCAAACTGCACCATTTTCCCTGAGTTAAATTGATTTCCTTTATTGATTTCCTGCAATGTCATTGTAGACAGCACAATGAGATGCAATGTGCAACTCCTCCTCATTTGTAAAAACAAATAATATATAAATAGAAATAATAATGTAAGTATAATGTATAATATACATAGATACAACACATACGTCATATACATCATGCCACTAATACTGCATCTGGACACAACCATAGCTTGACACAACCAGCTTCTCATTGCAAAATTGTGCTTTTGTTTTTTAAATAAATGCTTGCAGCTTAATCCCACAGTATCATGGTCTTCACTTCCATGACCTTTCAGGCCTGTGTTGTGTCAGCTGAGGCCACACCCTTAACTGAATGGGTCAAACATGACATGAATCCAAGTACTCAGCCAACTGGTCAAAATTTCACACACACACACACACATGCACGCGCACACACACACACACACACACACACACAGACAAGCACATGCAAAGGCTCACAACAGAGTGGTCCTAGGATTGAAAAACAGTGTTATAGGCTCGGGACAGTAATGGATTTTCTCCACTAATCCCTGTATACCAACCACCCCCCATTTCCTGTTAACATTTACCTCTGGATTTGCACCTCAATGAGGATGAGGAAGCCCATGATTATAGGCCTACTCTTCATCCTGAATGTACTCTGCACCTGATAGAGCCCTTCACTGCAGAGGTTTTTAATACCGTATTTATCCTCCCATATCCTTCTTATTTGTTTCACAGAATCCATCACCAGCTATGACACCTTCTGCACAAAAGCTTCCATTCGCTGGCTTCATCAGCCCAGAAGTAAATGCTGCAATGTTTATTTCAGTTGTTACAATACCCTGCCCCTCATATAATCACTGTATAGAGGATTAGTCCTGATTCAACGGGTGTTCTGGCTGCGCTCTCTGCATCTGCTGGAAAACCTTCACTCCAGAACAGTGGGGAAAAAACAATGAGGGCTGAATATAGTAGTGTGGCCATTTAATTTAATTGTAATTTATTTTAATCTATTAACCCTTACAGTCCCACGTGAACACACCACAGCACAATGTGAACATTGTACATTTTTTTCTCTGCATTTAACCCATTCACCAAGTGAAGCAGTGGCTGCTGCCAACAAGCCCAAAGAGCAGTGTGTGGAGATAGTACCTTGCTCAAGGGTCATTTTAGGGGTCATTGTGATTCAACAGCCTTTTTAAAAACCATAGGGGAAGTTTTCCAACTGTGTTGGTTTGAAATAATGTTTTGTTTGGTTCGAATACGTGCTATTATTTTCAGGTGAATAAAACATGTCAACACAATTACTGCCAAAATACACAAATTAAATTAAGGTTGCAAGATGAATTAAAATATTTCACTTTGATTAAATTGCATTGTTTGATAAGATTTATTTAAGTTAAAGAAATAGTATTTCCATTTGAAAGCAGCACATCATAGCTATGTGAGGGGATAAAATAAGCCTAATCAGAAAGCGTTTGCTTTTAGTAATTAATTAAGATTATTTTCATTATGTAAATGTAGGATTCAGATTAATGCCATGCTTCCAATTTTGTAGACACAGTTTGGGGAAGGCCTTTTTCTATTCCAGCATGACTGTGCCCCAGTGCGCAGAGGCCTGACCTCAGCCATGTCAAACACCTTTGGGATGAACTGGAATGGAGATTACGAGCCAGGCCTTCTCATCCAACATCCGTGCTTGACCTCACAAATGCTCTACGGAATAAATGGGCACAAAGGAAATGCACAAGGAAAGACTGGCTTCCCTCCCTTACATTTTCTCACATACTGAAGGGAAGCCAGCATTTTATTACAAAATCGTGAGTGATTCATTAAATATGTTTGTTTTTATGCCATTTAAATCCAGAGGGGTGTGCAGATGTATGTGTGTGTATGTGTCTATGATGCTTATGGTAAGATAAATCAGTCTTTTCTGTCACTATACAAAAGATCCATTTGCCTTTATTGTTGCAGGTGCTGCCACATTTTCAAAGACACCTAGAATGCAATTGAATAGGTTATTTTAATTTGATTTAACTACAGGACAAATTCAATTTCACTGATATGCATTCCTGTTCATGTGTTTGTTTGCTCAGAAATATACTCGTTCAGACCATGCTGCCTGAGAATTTAAGTGAACACAACATCAGTATTGAGAAATCTGAGCAGATTTTAAGGCAAACAAGTTGTTTTTAGCCTTGATATTCTACTGACTGCCTTTAATCTTTATTTCATAAGTATTCAATATATTTGTTCTTGTGTTTAAACTCCAGCACTGCAGTGCTACTCTTAATTTGGACATTTCGGTTGGAAACAATATAAAATCTGGATATTTTTCTCCATTGAATCTTGGTAGATATAGATCTCCTATAGGCCTAGTCCTATAGACCTACTAGTGAGAAGAATCCGCCAATCATGTATAGGTTCCCACCCATTTTTGAGGGAAAATTTGACTTTAGATCTATTGGATGTTGTAGATACATAACTGATTGTGAATTGCAGTGACAGTCTAACCATTGGGTGTGTGTCAAATGGTGTAACTAGCAGCTCTGTGTGAAGGAGTTAGAAATGCAACACCCAAACTCACATATATGTTCATATGTCTGTAACAAGCTTCACATAAAATGTAATTTACAAGTCTCAGATGTCTGTGCTTAATCTAGAATGGCCCACAATGATGTGCAGGGCTGTTAGCTTTGTGCTCACAATGATGCTAGCAGAAATTAGCCCATGCTGAAGGCCTTAATGAACAAACCAATACATGTAACTGTGTTAACACATGAGTAGACAACTAAAGGCAGGAACAAAAGGAAGAGAAATGTGTGGTTCTGGATACGTGTGTGTGTGTGTGTGCAAAGGGAGTTGACAAATGAGCACTCTGATTGTTGGAGCAGCAAACTTGACCCTTCAAGGCCACCTTATTGAGCTCACCCACAGTGTGAGCAACCCAGGAGGCCCCCACATCAACTCCCACCTGCAGGGCAGAGAGTGGATGCCTGCTGTCCACTAACAAACTCCACTGTGGTCACTGTCACATGGCAAATGTTGGTGTGTTCTCATGTAGAGCACTGATTTATAATCATTTTTATAATATGCCTCGGTGTACACTGATTATAGCATGAAAAAATAAATGAAAGTTTTAGTAACCGCTAAGAGTCTCAATTATACCCAGCACGCAGGTTTTATATAATTTATTCCTCACACACTTTAATAAACAGAAATTCTGTGGACATTTGTGGGCATAATATGTTTTCTTATGAGTAAAATATTTTTAAGAATGCATCATTATAAATGGGCTGTTGGCTGCATAGGCAAATGGACAAAAAAATGGACAAAAATATTAGGACACACTTGTTTTTCAGGGTTTAGACAAGTCTCCTCATTTCCAGTGAAGGGCAATGCTTCAACCAAGGCATTCTGGACACTTCCACATTTGTGGAACCAATTTGGGGAAAACCCTTTTCTATTCCAGCATGATAGTGCCCCTATGCACAAAGCAAGGTCCATAACGACATGGTTGGATGAGTTCAGTGTGGAAGAACTTGACTGGCCCACACAGAGCCCTGACCTGAACAACATCCAACACCTTTGGGATGAACTGGAATGGAAATTGTGAGCCAGGCCTTCTCGTCCAACATCAGTGTCTGCCCTCATAAATGCTCCACAGAATGAGTGGGTACAATTCCTACTGAAAAGCCTTCCAAGAAGAGTGGAATGAGGATGAGCTGCGAGAGGATGAGGATGAGCTCCATTTTCTCCAGAAATCAATTTTTTGTGACATGAACCTTCAGCGTTAAACCGCGTGCGAATGTAGTTGATTGTGATGATGTGCACATGGTGCCTCTGGTGCTTGGGAAAGCTCTTTTATTAAACATAGGAGGCGTTCACACATTACCCTGACCTTCCTCTCACCAGCTTGTAATCCAGTTTTATCAGTGAGGAAGCACCATTCACAATCACTGTCAGCAGCTTCGGTTGCCCAGGATACAGCTCCTTATTTTCAAAACTGATGAATAAATGCCCAAGCCCATGAAGATCACTGTTGAAGTATTATATTTTAGTGTGGGATATATGGGTTGAGTTATATGTAGGTGTGTACCTAAGCCTGTGTTTATTTACCCCTTTCTGTGGACCAAATAAGAATTCTGTAAAATCTGTAGAAGAGGTGGCAGTTGGTCCTCACATTTTTCACCACAAATCGCCACTTTTGTATGAAAAACTAAAAGAGCAGAAAGAGCATTTTGGTTATTGAGGTGAAGGTCAGAGTCAGGTTGAGGTGTAGCATCCTCTGTGATACAGTATTACATAAATCGATGGAATGTCCCCGTTAAAATAGTAATACTAACGTGTTTTTCTGTGTTTGTTTTCATGCCTTTTAAGGACATAAAAGAAAAAAAAAAGAAAACAATGCTAATCTAGCACACGCACACACACACACACAGATGCGTGCGCGCGCACACACACACACACACACACACTAAGATGCACATTGCATGTTTTGCTCTTTCTTTAGAAGGAAGAGCCTGATTTTAGAACACAATTTGCTTAGCTTAGAATATAAAATATTAAGTAAGTAAAGTTTTACACTTTGTGTTTTATATTACTTTTATAGTCCTTATTTTCTCTGTTATAGCTAGTAAATAAACAGTGATTGTGAATTGAAGTGTGCAAACGTAAGTGTCTCTGTAGAGGCTGGTGGAGATAAACTCACATGAACAAAAATGAACAAAACAAATGAGTTGACCAGGGGTGCCCAAACGTTTGGCCATGACTGCAAATATGTATCTCTGTAATACACAGGAGATGTCCCTGTGCTCCCGTGTCAAAACATGGCATGAAAACAAACATGCTTGTCTGCATGTATGAGAAAAAGAGAGCAGCAGTGTGTTAGGGTTTGTAGGTAAGTGGATGTGTCTGTGTGTGCGTGTGTGTGTGTGTGTGTGTGTGTCTATTTGTTACCAGGGGAATGTGTCCGTGTGTTTGTTGCCAAGGAGCATCAGACAACACCTTGCTTTCTCCTTGTCATCCCTGGCAGGCATGTGGTCAGTGGAGCGTGTATGTGTGTGTGTGTGTGTGCGCGCGTGTGTATGCGTATCCATTTTCGATGCATCTCATCCTCCTCCTATGTGTCCCACAGGTTTGTGGAAGAGGCCGTAGGGGGGGGTGTGTGACAGAAGAAGACATCTAATAACAGCAGCAGCCGCAGAGCTGCCGCTGACACATACGGGAGGGGGTTCGCCTCATCCCACCGACGAGCTTTCACTGTCAGAGAGGGGACGAACATTAGCAAAGACATACGAGGAGAGCGAGAGAGAGAGTTAGAGAGAGGGTGAGCGAGAGAGAGCTGACAAACCGTATAAAATCTAGACCTTCATTTTGAGCTGTAAATGTCAAAACTCAATCAGAAATGAGGTAAACACCCACATCAACAATAATGCTAGTTTCTGCTAGTAGGTTCATGGTTGAAGGTTACTTTATTTTCAGCAGCAGCTGTTTATACCCACATAGAATGAGGAGAAAACATTTCTTCATGAACCATGGTGCAACATATAGCAATATTCAATCAAGTGCAAGTTACAATACAAACAATACAATAAATAGGCACTAAGTTAATGTTACAGTATAGTGTGAACGGGCTGTAAACTAAGACTAGTATTGCACCATAAGTATGATATAAATATGATATTGATATTGCAGGCAGTTAGCAGCTATGAATTAAGTGCAAGATGCGACAGAAACAATACAACAAATAGGCAGCACAGCAATGTAACAGTATTGTGTGAATGGGATGCAAACCTTCCAGAATGAGTAATACTGCACCATAGTTGTGATTTTGCACAGAAGGCAGTTAGCAGCAGCTCTTATGGCATTTACATGTTTGTTGTCTCATTTCTTTGAAAATTATATAATGGAATTTCAGATAACCACAAATTGTACACATTGCAATAGACTATATGCTGTATTTAATTTGTTTCTACATGTTTGTTGTTGGAGCTTTTAGCCAATAAGGATAAGGTTCTGCTTTCAGGCATTTAGAGTCTGGTCCTGGAAGCTGCAGCCAACCCCCTTCTCAAGAGATTAGAAATACCAGACAAAAATGTAACCATCTAACCATCATGCACCATACTGAGCCAGTCTGCACAGTTAAACACAGTAAAAGACTGGTTGGACCCTCTATTGTTTTGTTTAAGGCAGTGGCCAGCCGCCCTCTTCTTGGAGATGTATTTTCTTGCAGACTTTATATCTAACCTTTATCTAATGGTGCTTTTCTACTGGTACAATAAACCTCGCTGTGCCTTGAACAAATGTTTTTCCTTTGCAAATAAAGGAACCTGTACCCAAGTAAAACCTGTCCTGCTCAATGGCAGGGCTCAAAGTGGGCCACAGAAACTCTGTTACTGGACTAAAATGCACTGGAAAATCAAAACATGTGGCATGGTTCCTGTACAGCTATGATAAAGTTTCTTAAGATTATGCCAAGATTATGTTAATAGGCATATTTATAGATCCCAGCCCCCACTCCCTAACACCAATACATATAAATTAATCAATCAAGGTCTTCCGAAGAAGCTAATTAGCTGTAACAAGCTGTTTCATGTAAGGCTGATCTGTAAGTGTTGGTAGCCACTCTTGTAAGGTCTTCAGTTCCTCTCCTGAAGGCCTAAGTACTTATAGAGCTTGCTTGGCTGTATCTACCAAGTAATTTTATTACCTGAATCATTTGATTTCCAACCAAACACAATGAAATAAAAGTATCGCCACAATATATATGATTCCATTAAATAGAAATTAACTTAAAATTTCACTCAAATGTTATTTCATTTCCCAGATTATAAAAGGGTTCCCATATGAAAGTGTTCTCATCTAAAAATGTTATGCAAAGAGGACTTTTACAATTGTAACTCCAAAGATTCTTGCCTGAGAAATATGTGGATTTAAGAAAATTGACATCATTTGCAAAACAGAGTGTTTTATTGAAGACCAATTGAAGCAGAAGAATCAACACAAGCTGACAGATCTAAAATGTTTCTGTACAACCCAGTGTTCACAAATGCATATACTAAACAAAACCCCAGCAACAAAAATGATTATAATTAAATATAATTCACTCTAAAATGTTGAATTCCCATCTTCAGATACATGCGCAAAGATGCATCTGTCACGGTTTCCCTCTCTTCTGTCCAAGTCATAATTAATCCATTCCGTAAATCACTGTTGCCAGGTGTTGGTTGTCTCTTGTCTATATATGTAGCTCAGGTCTGGAGTCAGGTGACCAGTGGTATGCAGAAGGTGAAAGCTAGCATAGAAAGTTTGGTTTGCATGCGAGACTTTTGGCTGAAATGCCCTCACCAATGAGAAACGCTTCTATAATAAACAGACCTTTAAGTGGTGACACAGATGGAGAATAGCTCTGAGCAACGGTAATAAAGTCCCCTTTAATAGTTATTGTCATTGTTTAGGGGGCGATACCTGAAATAACAGAATGCCACTAGACAGAATGCAGACGGCTGAAAGAGGACAAGCTTTATTGAGGGCAGCGCGACTATGTGGAAGAAATAAAAAACAAAGCAGGAAATATGGGAGCGAAAAATATATGACAGATCTGTCTGAATGAGGCATACAATCCAAAAATGTGTTCAGACAAATCAAGACCTGTATATTTTCTTATTTTTGAATTTTATCTTCCCACAACATAGTGTGCATCTTTAAATTGTGGCCAGTATAGAGTATGGCATGTTTTTTTGCAGCTCACAACAATAAAACCTTGCACAAAATAGTGTATTTAGTGGTGCATGATGATTTACTAGTGGTACATTTCCCTATCAATGACCCCATAGCTCTTTGTTGCCCATTGCATTGTCTTGTGTTATTTGTAGCAGTGGGCATAGATTAATTTTTTAAATCTAGATTAATCTCACTGTAATCTTGGAATTAATCTAGATTAATATTTATTAAAATGGCTCAAAATGATCTCAAGCCACCCTAAATATATAGTCATTCTTCAACTATTTTTCATACAAGATATCACTGAGTGCAGATACACACTTTACAAATAGAAACAAGACTATGAATTGAAATGAAAAATAATAAGTCTAGATATCATTATTGAATTAAAATTCTCTCTTTCTCTCTTTCTTATTCTCTCTTTCCCTTCCAACGACAACCAGGCCTCAACCCGCATCTCGGACTGTCTGGCAGACATTTCCTCTTG
>JBBPDC010000035.1:698931-710036 GCA_037974485.1 Hemigrammopetersius urotaenia
TAAATTAACACAAATAGTCAACACTATATGTTTAACAGCCCTAATATATATATATATATATATATATATATATATAGTGCAAAGGTCTTGAACCATCTTTCGTATTTTGCTTCCATGTAAACAGCATATGTATATATTTACATGTGCATACATATGTAACTCTCTGATGCATAGTAGTACAGCCTAAAGCAAGCTGATTGAACCTTGTATGTTGCTTTGCTTCTCTGCTTTTATATAGCTTTTAAATGTCTTTTAATTCAACCCCTTTAGAACTCCCCTCTTGTTCTTAGTGTATTTGTGGACTTGTTTCTGTACAACAGCAGTCTGTGAACTGTATAACCACTACCATTATTCAGAGTGAGGGCACATTCCAAAGAATTAGAAGGCTCTGATCAAAATGGTCAATTTCATAAAGACTTAAAATTATGACTTAACTGACAATCCTAGGATCTCCCCAAAATAACACTGTATGGCATACATGCCCATCTCATTTAATTGTAATTCTATCTAAAGGATCCTTAAGGTAAAAAAAAAAAAACTCATCTGTGCTCAGGAAACAATCCATCCATTTATCCATTTTCTGAGGTGCTTATTCTAATCAGGGTTACGGGGGTTCAAAGGTTGAAAGACAGAAAAATACCATGTCCATCAAAGGGCAAATACACAAAAAAACACTCTCATTTATACCTATGAGGAAATTTAGCATCCTCAGTTTATGCCTGTCTTTGGATTGTGGGAGGAAACCAGAGATCTGTGCAGAAACCCACACAGACATGGGAGAACATGCAATCTCTATGCGGTAAGGCAATCGAACTCAGGAGCTTCTTGCTGTGCGGTGATAGCTCTAACCACTGTTCTGCCTCATTAAATGATACTGTGATAAAATATATTTTTGTCACCCGCGGACTGCAGAGGGTTCCAGCTCTTCTGTCTCATCTGATTAGCATTTACTCATCCTTCAAATGTTAAATGCTTGAAAAGCAAAATAAATAAATAATGCTGTCACAGACAGAGTTTGTAAATCTGTCAGACATTCTAATTGAATATGATTACTAATTACAATGAGACTGGGCTGTTTGAGTTGTGCAAGCATATGGTTCAGCCTCTAAATATTTAGACTGATTGCAGATTGCAGTTTACGAAATGGTAAGCACACGGGGTGACAGGGAATACTGTGTGTGTGTGTGTGTGTGTGTGAGTGTGTGTATGTTTGGTGTCCATAAGAGGACACATTACTCTTTTCAAGCTGATAATGAAGCTCTCATTTAAGATAAAAGTGTGTTTTCTCCATCCAATCACATACCACATAAGTTAGCACCATTTGCAGCTAATAATCACAGTAGGACTAAAAGCGCATGTTCCCGAAGCCAGCAATTTCCACGATTGTTCTCTAGGAACGTAATGGTGAGGATGACTTTATGACTTTATGTGTTTGCTGCTTCTGGTACAATCATAGCCCGTTTTTAGACCCGCTGACAATTTTCACTCATCTTTCACTGTGAAGCTTTTGATTCTGAAAGAATCCCACGCCTCCTTTTTACTCCGAGCTGAGAATGATTGTTGGTGAGAAAATGACTTTGTGTTTTTTGAAGCACTGTGACAAAAGAAGGGCTGGATTCACACTTTTATTTTGATGATCAAGACCAAAGAAATAAGAAAAACGACTGAGATAATATGAATCTCAACCACTGCCCTCGGATTACTCCATACCATCAACTGCTCAGACTATAAGAAATCAGAAATCAGAGATTTCTTATAGGCCTAGTGTAGATTGAATATACCGCATTATGTACTTAAACATTATTTAACTATGCAATTAGGTACTGTATACATATAATTGATCATAATTGAATAAATTAATTTCAGTTTAAATTCTACACTCTTAATAGAAAAAAGTGTCTTTGCCTTCAAACAATAGTGGAACCATTTTTTTGCCTATGTTTTAAACATTCTTTATTAAAGAACCATATGCAGCAGGTTTTACGGCATAACGATGAAACATATATAAACACTGCCTTTACTAAAGCATTCTTTAAGAACTATGTTAGAGGCATGGATCTCCTTTTGGAAGTGATCTGTTCCAGATATGTGGGTCCCACCCCTAAAAATGCTCGATACAGGGTCAAATTATTTCTAAACGCGTGATGAAGGACCACAGAGAGAAACCAAGATGTGTAGAAAAGACTCTCTATAAGCATAAGGAACAACCTCAGAAGGCAACCAAGACTCAAAAGGTAAAACTCTGTTAGAGTATGTGGTGGAAATTCTGAGGTACCAAAAGTAAAAAAAAATTAAAAAAAGAATCGCAGTCAAAATTGTTAGGGGGTGGTTGATTTGAAGTGTTTCTGAGGCTTGAATTGGTGTGAAATAGTGTTACTACAGTTTTGATCTGCCTTTTTTTTGTTGTTTACTATATTGTATTGTTCATTTATACACACATATATATATACGTATGTATATTCATACATACATATGTATATTCATACATATATTTATATTTATAAATGTATATGTACAAAAGTACTATATATTTTTGCTAACATTTATCTTATAGTCATAAATATAAATCCATATTACGTATTCATATAGTAGATTTATTATTGTATATTATATTTGCTCAGTATATTGTTTATTGTATCTTTTAATCACTGTTGTTGTTGTTTTTATTGTGTTGTACTTGAGAGACACCATCCACCGGAATCAAATTCCTTGTATGTGTTCGCTCACATACTCACATACAAACACGATTCTGATTCTGATTCTGATTTTTATTTAAAGTTGTAGTTGAATAAAACAAGTTCAGTTTTGCTTATCACATAGTGGTATTTTTAGATTGAACTGGAGGACCACTTTACAACACACCCAGGATGTTACATCGCCTTTTGCAGTATCTGCAGTATCTTGCAGAATCTGTTTGATCAGCTCCTAACCTGGATGTTTTCTCCCTGACTTTTATTATACTTTGAAACATATGTGCATGTACAGTTTTAAATGCTTTACAAATAAAGTTTTGTTCTATGATTGCGAGGAAAGACTCGGGCATCCTCTGGGACTGTGACTAGGACGAGAGACTCAGTCAATAGATCGACAGTCAGATGGATGGATGGATGAATGGATAGATGAATGGATGGATGAATGGATAGATGAATGGATGGATGGATGGATGGATGGCGAGGCCATTTTTACAGAGCAAGCTTTAACCAATAGACTCCTAAACCCTATTTTTTTTATCTCAAAACCCCAGGTAAGTACCCAAGGCAAACCACTACACATATTCAAAAAGCAATATTAGATCAAACTAATCCGTTAGTGGGTACTAAATATATTGATTCATAATGAAAATCTCTTTTAGTGCAGGTTTGACATTGTGCCTAATTTAAAAGCATAATTAAGCTGTGTTATCTTCAGTTCAACCTTAGGGTCTACATGTGCATAACTTAAGGACTTGATTGTTCATTTGATTCAGTTGCAGCTATTGTTAAAATGCAATTAACCTTCTCAGCAGGGGCATGAAACCCATGTTTGATCATGATTGAAAAAAAGCAGCTGTGAACTCAAAACAACTGAGTGTGTGCTGCTATTGTAGCTAAAGCAGGGTCGAGAGAAGCCACACCCACCAGCTCAGCAGGGGTACACTGCCCACCAGTGGTGCAATTGATTGGCTAACGTGATGGGCGGGAAAACTTTTTTTTATAGGCCACGTTCCCCCATTGCTTTCCAGCAGCTCTGGAGCACTGCTGGGTTTCACAGCAGCAGCTACTGAAATAGCAGCTTATAGTGGTGGAGTACAGCATGCAGGAAGAAGGGCTGTGTGGGTGTATATATATATATATATATATATATATATATATATATTCACCCATGCACACACGTACACAGATTTCTCAAAAGAATGTGGGCACAGAAAGTAGACAGAAAACTTGTGGATCTATTTTACACTCCATTCTGTATGAGCACTGCCCCAAAATAAACCCCCCTTTCTTATAAATTGCTGTGCAAAGTCAGAGACCATCCTTTTCTTTGTATCTCCGCCATTGAGTTGTTTAATCCCCCAGTTTTATGCATTTTTTTTTGAGAACCAAACTTATAGTTGTGACATCTGTGTGTGGCTGCCGTTAGAGGCAGCCTTTAAGTTTAGTTCAGGGTGGCTGCCGGTGGAGGGCAGCCTTTGAGTTTGCCACGTGACTGGATAGCTGTGTGTAATCAGCAGGTTGGTTCTGAGCTGGTAGGAGCTCGGAGGCACCTGGTGATTACACACAGGTGTTCCAGATCAGAGAACCCAGTCCATCCACAGTCACAGTGCGTGGTCATCGAAATCCTATGTCTGACAGCCAACATCTTGGGGAGATCGGAGTTAAGAAAATATATCAATGTAAGGTAGAGTCAGATGTTCAGATCGGATGTTATAAAGGAGGAGCAGGGAAGCTGTGTGATAGGTCGGTGGCCGGGAAGGACTGCACATTGCCATTGGGCTGTGTAAGTTCCCTGTCTGCACGGAGTGGTCTGGGACTATCCTAAGGACTTGAGCAAGTGCTGAGGACGTTTCAAGGAGGAGTACCACTAGCACTCCTTGAAGTGAAGCCATTGGCTTGCAACGGAGTTTTAAGTTGAACTGTTACGTTGAGTTTGTAAATATAGACTGCCTATCTGGATCCCTGTTGCGTGCTGTGTCCTCCCCTTGCTGAAATGACAATAGTTTTACACGGAACTCCACACAACAATGTGGAAACTGCAAATATGCAAACTGCATATCTCGGCGGGGAAAGCACATAGACACTTCAAACTCCACAGTTCAGTAGATCTCCAGGAGACCCTTCCAACAAGCTCTCAATTGTGTTTTTAGCCCGAGTTTAAAACGACATTAAAGTTTTCTGGGAGCAGATTTGGAGACATATTTTGGGTTTACACTATAAAAATAGGCATTATAGGCCTATACTTTTTTTTTTTACCAAAACACAACACAGGTTTTCACTATATGTGGGTGCTCTTGGAACGTAAGCCCCACGAAAAGCAGGGGATTAAAGTTTTCATAAGCAGCAAAACATACCAATCTTTTCCATTCTTTCTTTTTGTGCCCCCTAGTGCCCCTATAACTCCTCCATCTGGTTCAGTCTGATACCCATTCAGTTAACACACTGTCCTGATCACAGGGTAAATGCCATAACCACTAGGCCACCAGCTGCCCTTCTATGATCTCGTTCAGGGAGACTCATATTTAACAAAGTAGAGATTTCTGAGCAGGTTATGCAGATGATCATTCAGGGGGGTGGTAGTAGCCTAGTGAGTTAAACACTTGCCTGTGAACCCAATGACAACGAATGTCCCTGTAGCTAATGATTTTTAGTCACTTTGCATAAGGGTAAAAAAAGGCCAAAGTTAGAAGAAATTAAGAGGAAGAAGGTTCACTAACCAAACAATCCTACCCAACAACCATGACAGACCTGTAGGTCTCCAATAGTATCCCCGAGCATTAATTAAAATTTTCATCTTTTTGTGAGGGCAAAATCAAAGTCCATCCTTGCTTCAGATCTGCAGTACCCACAGGTATTTGTGTCCATCCTTTCACTGTACGAACATGAATAAACGCCGTGGGTCTGAAAGGATGTGCAGCTGTTCAAGAAACCATTACTGAGAAAAATGGACACCGACTAGACTTCAACAACATTGAATCTGCGTGGGATTGTTGTGTCATAAAAGGCAAAAAATACAGCTGGCTGAGCAAACATTGAAGACATCTGCAGAAAAATATGGCTGTAGATTTCAGCAGAAACAAATATCTCCCAAAAAGAAGAACTTATATTTATTCTTCAAGCTTTCTGGTAAATGTACGCTTTCAACTTTTTTCTTTTACTAAAATAAATAAGAAGTTGTGGAAATGAAATGAAAATGACTTTTGATCAGTATTGTATTTTGGTTCATTATTTCTGAAGCTTGTAGGCAGAGCTGAGCCTGATGACCAAAACTGAGTAAAATCAGGAGTGTCTTATTGCGGCATTGCCATTTTGAAGCTAAAAAGGACTTTGGTTTATAAAGAGGGGACAAATGCAGGAGTGCAGAACACAAACAGGTTTTAATTCAAACTATGGCTGTGTTTGAGTGTTTGAGGGCCAAGCAGTTGTCTTAACTGAAATCTAGAAAGTTCCTTAACTGAAATGCAGACACCGCCCTCTTTGATCAGGACACAGGCCGATGGTCACGTTCAGTGCAGATTTCAAATTGTCGGTCCTTAGGTGAACTGGACCTGATACTAGTTTTTACTCCATTCTAGAAATCACAAGGAACCCAGGGGTGACAGAAGCTCTGCGTCATGCGGCATCCACAAGGGAAACTTCCAGTCAGCGAGTGATTCTGCCTTACTGGTTAAAACAGGAACAAACGAGAGATAAGGAGGGTAATATCCAAGCCTAATAGCATAGAATCGAGGGGCACCTCTTACTCTACACCCCGAAGGGGGAAAAGGAGCCTTCCCAGTTCATAGAGCCAGTAGGTGAACAGAACAGATGGGTCTTGAAGGAGTTGTATGAGCGAGATTGCAGACCAGATTACTGGATAAGCTGGAGGTTCTAAAGCCAAGACACTGACATGCAGAACAATCACATGGAGCAAACAAATAACTATTGACTTAACATCATTGACAAAACACCTGGAAACAAAAGGGGATCTGTAGGGGGAACATGAGACCAAAACAAATCTACATGTGGAGAGGAGGGCGTGTTGGGGAAACCTCAGATCAGTAGACCGGCGGCTCATACCGCTGGGGGTGTGGCAAAGGTGGCACTGATGTGACAGAATATTTGTTGGGGTTTTTTTTGCCCTGATTTATTTACATATTTATTTATTTCTTTTTACCCATTTGACTATTAATTGCAGGTTATTGTCATAATGACAAAGGCGGTTCTTTTTTCAGTTTTTACCATCTTTGTGTTTGTAAGATGAGAACGATATTGTGAAGATTCCGTAATCAGAAAACAGGAAACAAGCAAGGGTCAAAAACAGAAACACCAGTCGAGGAACACAGCTCAGAAAACGGACGGTTCACATGAAGTAATTTTATTATGGCACACATTTTAAAAGCAACATTGTCACAAGGCAAGAAAAACTTCCTTAAGCTTAAGAGAAAAATCTCAGGAGGAACCAAAACTTAAACTTGTCCTACTCTGATCTAAACACAGCAAGGGAGAATAAATGAAGATCACTATGGAGATGACTAACAATAAAAGGCCAAAGTGTAAAGACTTATCCTGTAGCAGCAGCAGCAGCAGTAAATCAGTTAGAGTCTGTAGCAGTAGCTTCTATTGGAGTAGTTCGGTTAAAGGGTGGGGTGCATATGCAGGTGGTTTATGGTGGTCAAATTGATCTGGAAGGTAGAGGTTAGCAGTAGTAAAAGCAACAGGAGAAAAGCTAAGAGTACTTGTACAAAGATACTGAGTTCACAATATAGCTGCATGCTGGTGGCAGCTGGTGGCCTAGTGGCAGGAGAGTTGACCCTGTGATCAGAAGGTTGTGGGTTTGAGTCCCAGTACTGCTTTATTGATCCCAAAGGAAATTGCTTGTCATGGCTGCACAGAGACAAACACAATATAAATATAAAGTCTAAATGAATCCAATAAAAATCTTCAGAAAATACTCTATATGAAAAACACTATGCTATTTACACAAATGCTGAGGTATAAAAACTATAGACAAGTAACTTCCAGTAAAGTGGATAACTGGTAACACAAATGGTGGTTGGGTGTATGTTATAGCATGTAGTAGAGATCAGTAGTATCTACGTGATATTGACATAGATACTGATATTGCACACAACAAAAATAAGATATTGCACATAGTGAAGTGATTTACCACCCCTTTAGAAAACATCACATGATACTGCACATGGTAAGACTAATCAAATGTGTAAAGCCTGTAATCATCAGCACTGCTATTTTTTCACTGGTCGCACCAACTATAAAAAACACCAACTATAAAAACAATTTTAATTAATTGCTTATACTTCTAGATTGACTTATAATATGTGTTTGTGGATGTGGTCCAGTTCCCAGTGGACCACTCTATCTGTCTCTCCATGACTGAATCACTGTCTAGAGTCACTGAAGACAGTGCAAACAGCAAACCCGAGCATTTGTTTACCAGAGTGAAACGGGTCAA
The DNA here is from genome assembly GCA_037974485.1 of Hemigrammopetersius urotaenia. Taxonomy (NCBI): domain Eukaryota; kingdom Metazoa; phylum Chordata; class Actinopteri; order Characiformes; family Alestidae; genus Hemigrammopetersius; species Hemigrammopetersius urotaenia. Next base: position 707,080 of record JBBPDC010000035.1, read on the forward strand.
TATACCCTTAGGAAAGGGCCCCGGAAATGGCACTCTGGGTAAAGTGAACAAATAGTCCAAAAAGCAAACACTGGAGAACGCTTCTGGCACGCTCACCTCACAATAGCATGGACATAGACGACTGGCTCATCACAAAAGGCACAGGCACTGGCTAAAGCCACATGCATTCAACATAATTATTAAAAGCTGACTGGAGAGAGAGAGAAAGAGCACGATACACCCAGCATCCACAGGTCTAACTGTAGCCAGGTTTCAGGGCAGGTATCAACACTGAGCCCGCAAGGGAAACAATCTGCACACATTCCTCCTCACCCGCAGGAGAGCCACCATGGCAGCTAAAAGACTCTTTTCAAAAGCTCAAAGCCGGCTGCTCTTGGGCACATGCCAACCGAAAGCACAAACACGCAGTACTGAATGGTCGAGACCAAAAGAGGTGTGTGGGTTGCTTCATTTGTTCCAACACGCAGCCCTTACTCCAAAAGCAGGCCTAAAATAAAGACCACACACAGTGCCCACCAATGTGCCTGGAGAGGATTCGATAATAAGCATTCATGGCCTTTTGAGCGTTTGCCTACACACTCGACTTTCTTGCCTTTGTTGATCAACACTGTTGCTATGGCAATGTCCAGGATCTAGAAGTGCTTAGATTTACTTCGTTTTGCTTTTTGTTTTGTTTTTTTGCAATAAATTTAGCTGTTGATGAAGTTGACCCTGCTGTTCTGTCTGTTCCGTTCTGCTGTGCGAGGCAGAAGGTCTGATCAGGTCGCAACTTCACCAGCGAATTTGAACATAAGAAGCAGCAAATTCCAAGATTGCTAGCTAACTTGTAAGACCTTTCAAATTAAACTAAGGACATGTTAACACCGGGAAGTGTGGACCCAGGCTTGACCCAAGTTATTTTACATTGTTAATATTTGATTAGGATCATTTTGGTTCTACACTATGCATGATACACCTACATGATGTCAACACCCATGCTCTGTCATCATTGCATGTGTCGTGACATCATTACAAAATCCTGTGCGTTTTTCACCAACTACATTCTGTCTTCATTACCTGCACCTCATCATCACCTACATCCTGTCACCTTGTCTTCATTACTTTCTACTAACATCTTTAAAACATCATCTACATCCCTTCTAAATATCTGTATGCTGTCAACATCATCCACATTGTGTCATCATCACCTATGTCCTGTGATAATCAGCTATATCCTGTGATAATCAGCTACATCCTGTCATCATCACCTATATTGTGTTATCATCACCTACATCTTGGCATCACTTATATCCTGACATCATCACATATGTTCTGTCATCATCACCTATGTCCTGTTGACATCACATATGACCATTCTTAATCAGATGTGTCCCACATCATGTGTCATGTCATCATCACCTACATCTTGTCCTCCTCACCTACATCTATCGATTACATCTATATCTCTTTGAAACATACACATTCTGTCATCATCTAAATCTTCCCATCATTACATGCGTCCTGTCATCATTACCTATGTCCTATCATCATCACATCCATCCACTGATATCACCTACATTCTGTCTTAATCACCTGTTATCACCCCCTACGTCCTTTCTTAATCACCTATATCCTGTTTTTATGACCTATGTCCTGTTGTCATCACATGCCTGGCCTGCGTCTCCTTGTGCTGGACAGTGATGGTTTTATAGACTGGCATGTGATGTAGGTGTGTTGTCCATTTGGTGGGCCTAACTTTATTACTTACCGAATTAAGTCCAAACCACCCAAAACAGTGTTTTCTTACTGTAAGCACACAAACTGTTCTATAGTTCAGTTTGATGAGGACTGAGACCAATTATTTGGCCCTGGTCCTGACGATGGTCTGAAGCACCATTCACACCTGAAAATTCTAATGGTGCAGAACCAAATGAGGCTGTTGCGAAAGCAGTCTTAATTCTGTCTTTGCTGATGTTTAAGGAATATAAATGGCTAGCCACAATCCAAAACAGTTTGTGAAAATGATACAAATTATATCTAAAATAACACAAAGTGCAGATTTCTAGAAAATTAGAGATCAAGGAGGAATGCACCACTCTCCTCCCAACTTGCTCAACCATTCAGCGTTATGAATTTGTTTTGTGACACACACTCAAGGCAAACCTGCAAGGACTCCTACTGGCCTACCATCTCCTTTAGTCACCAAGACGATGCGCTATTATATGTTCTTTGAAACTTTATTTTTTCATTTTGGTGAATTACCAATTTCAGCTGCGAAGCAGTCTGAAAGCAGAAAAGCGCCTACTGAGCGTCTCGCAGTGGGTGTTTGGTGCAGGCGGATAGAGCGAGGGTTCGTGTCTCATCTCGCTCCCTCCAGTCTCTGTTGTCAAGTAGGAGCTCTATTGTGACACCAGCACTTCAGGTAACGAGTGGGTAGAATAGTAATTTCTGTGCCTGATTACAAATGGCAATTAACACACCGATACTGCAATTACATGAAGGCAGGTATCACATACTTCCAGCAAACTCCTAATTTCTGTTCCCAGCTTTGGGTTTGTCTAAGTTTCTAAGGTGATAATTTGGAAATGGCAGAGTTTTCGAATAAATTCCATTGTAGATTTTATCAGCATGCTGACAGAATCTGTACTGAAAGCTCTCCAAAACACACTAAAAGTGGTGATGTTTTACTCGCACATCTTATTAGGTACATCTACACTATGTATACATCTGTTGTGACTGACCAGACATTTTGTTGCACTGGCAAACCATGACTTTTTGAAATCAGCTTTTAAATTGAGCCACAAATATCAAAAGCTTGTCAAATAAACACCTTTTACTATCATTTAAATTGTTATTGGCTCCCCTATGGTATTTCTCATAGTGTGAAAGTACAATGCTGTAACGGTTTGGTCAGTGGCCGGTAGGGGCCACTGCTTTTCTGTTGTTTTTGGGACATTTATTTTGATATTCTGTTCTGT
>JBBPDC010000035.1:713082-727561 GCA_037974485.1 Hemigrammopetersius urotaenia
AAGCCCCCAAAACCCAACAGAGACCCAAATCGAAACAAAACAGAACAGGCATAAAAATAAACAGAAAAGCAGTGGCTATAAATGGCCACTGACCGACCCGTGACACCCACATGGCTGCTTGCCTTTTTGGGGGCATTTCAAAAATAGCTCTCAGTTCTTTTTGGTTTGTTTTGTTCCATATACCCACTATACTGTATAATACCTATATAATAGGAGCTCAGTAACTACTGCTCTAAAGAATCTTTATTGACTCCTTAATATAGTACTATGCAAAACGTATTGAGCCAACCCTCATTTCTTTCTAATGTACTTTGAAACAGCTTGTAGGTGCAAAAATAGTTTTTGGCATATTGAATAGATTAAATGAAAGAAATGACAACAAATGTTTTACTGTGACAGGCTGCAAAGATACAAGTTGCCTTAATAAAGGCATTCCAACCTCTCCTGAAACTGGTCAGACTCAGTGACTGGACTGAAAATAAGAGTCTTTGAAAGTCCTTCAGGAAGTCTGGTGAGCAAGACTACATTAAATATACAAGTCTGACTCTTTGGAAGCAAAATGTGAAAAGGGGTGGCAGAAGACTTTTTAAACAGTACTGTAGAACAACCCTTTTAGTCTTTAACAAGTTTATATAAAACCAACAATGCCTTGCTAGAGTGGATTAAAATATTTACAAACACTGTTAAAATTCGCCATTCATTTTCCTGTCTGCTTAGCCCATACATGGAAAGTCATTTTGAAGTCACTGTTTTTGTGATATCACAAAAGCAGCATTTTGTACATACCTCTTCCATTTCATGCTAAAGCAGTTGAGCTCCAATTCATGATGAAGTTCCATTCATGAGTGTTTCAGCCTAGACTCAGCCAGTCAGCACAGAGCTCATTTACAAACAACAGTCTTAAAGGCACAGTTATCAAAACTATTTGGGTATAAAGAGAGGATGGAAATTGTGATTAGGACTGTTTTGGTACATAAAACCACTCAAATGTCACAAGTGGATCTCAAAAGGAAAAAATTTAAACAAAATGCAAGAAATGGTAGAATATTGTCTCTTTAAGAGGATGAAAAAGATTCTAATAAGTGTCTCAACTTTGACTACATCTGGAATAGAGGGGGAAAGCAGATAAAAGAGTGAACGTCTGAAGATAGGCCTTTTATGATTACTCCAGTTGTTCCATTCAATATGTGATACTTTTTGTTTCTTTGCTTTTTTTGTGCTTTATAGTTGGGCTTCAAAGCCCGAGCCTCTGAAGTGAGAGCACCTTATAAACGAGTGCTTAATGATACATGCTATCAGATGTATCATGCAGCACAAAACTGATAAAATGGGTTTTCTTGTCTCCTCTTATTTCCGTTTCCAACATTCAGGGTCGATTTTCAGCTCAGAGAGAGAAAGATTGGAGGTGGAGTTGCACTTGATGTCGTATTGTCTCAGTGAATGGCTTTTAAAAGCCGTGAGATTCCTTGAAGTGGGGATGTACACAGTGAATGCAGGATGCAAAAGCAAAAAAAATAAATAAATAAACATTCAGAGAGTGAAGGTAAAACACGGCATCACCTCACCTCCTCTTTTATTTAAGCGATGCGCTCTGAAGATTGTTTTCTCGTTTTCTGCCTCTTTTCTTTTTATCTGTGTCAGAGCAGCAGCGTTCCTCTCATCCTTCCCTCTTAAACAGATATTCCACTTTTTCTCCACCGCCACGTGAAAAACATTTTCCCATCTTCCTCTTTGACTCTTGATATTTTTTCCTTTTTTTACCTAAATTGAAAGCTGGCTCTCGTGTTTATGCCTTCCAGGCATTTTACAGTGCCAGGAGCTGAAAGTAAAATAAAATATAAAACAAGAAAAGGAAGAAAAAAAAGAAAAAAGAAGAGAAAAGTAACTCCAATACCTTGCCTGATAATTGCACCAGCAGAGAGAGGGGGGGAGTTTTTCCTCCTTTTCCTCAACAGCTACCTGTGGGAGTCTGGTAACAGCAATTTATTTTCATTAGAGAAACAGGGAGTTGGGACTCTTGAGTGGTGGAGCAGAGAGTGGGGTGGAAAAGATGGCTTAGTTTCTCACTGCTGTCAATACAGAGTTTCGCTGGCCAATTGTGGGAGTGGGGTAGGTCATGTGTAAAGGACTGGGAAGTCCACAATCTCTACTAAAGGCATTTGACTTGAAAGGACACTGTGGCTTTTTTCATGCAATTGCATCATTGCTGCTGATGTTGCTATGGTTGTCGTTTGCTTCATATGATAAGGGTTTTTTCTAACTTTTATTAGTAATGTTTTCCTATTGGACAGGTTTGACTTTGCTCCTGAGGTATCTTGTTAGTTGAGAAATTCTGCTTTGTTAAATATCCTCCAGGAAAAAAAAAACCAAACAAATACAGCTCAACAGCACAAAGTCAAACAAAAGGATTCAACATTGAGTTCAACATGAGCTACAAGCATGCTTGATTTAGGTGAGGAGGAGAACTGGGGCTGCAGAAAACCAGTCCCAACTGGGAAGGCCATGTACAGCTGAATGTTGTTTAACAAACAAGATGAGAGTTGGTTGTGTTTATTATTCTATTATCAGCCAATAGCCTATTAGCTCAGAGGCTAGGTTGTGTAATGTATTAATGGAAGGCATGCTGGGTATAGTAGTGAGAGAACAGTGATGAATGGAAACAATATAAAATTTAACTGATTGGGCTGGATTGGATGTAATATTGCACTACAGAATAGCACAGTATGACAAACTACACTTTGGACTGCCCATTTGGTATTAAAAGTTTATTAATATTTGATCATGAATTTAATCAGTCCAGCGTTTAGAAAATGATTACAGAGTGGCTTTGGGTCTGGGCTGGCTCTGTGTTATGTGGCTGTAAGACTGGAAAATTGTAGTCTACCCAACCCAATGACATTATCATCATTAACTAATACAAAGTACATCATTATATAGCAGCGTATGCAAAACTAGCTCAGCATAAAGCCATTTCATCCACCTTCACTATTGATTCCTCTGTGCTTTTCCTTCCATACATCAGAGAGGAAAGAGACCCAAGGTGCTCTGCAGTCCACTCCAGACTGCCCACAGATGACTATGACCAATGGTGCATGCGGCCACAGCCTCCCCATGGCTGTCCTCATGCTGCGATGGTGATTATTTTCTCCCCCCCAGTCATTAGACCCCTGCCAGTGAGGTCCTGCCCTGCCGGGACCAATGTGCCTTGATAAATTTGCCCTATTATGCTGATAGATTAGTCCGAGGCCGGAGCTTTCACGGGCCCTCGGCCCCTCGTCACTGGGGGCACTGTTCTCATCATTACGCCACTTAAATGTCAGTCTATTATACTCCAAGAGCAAAACAACATGCAAGAATAAGACATGCGACTCCACCGGCCAAGTCAAGAACTGACTGTGGATGTGGCAATTATCTGTACAAATATTAAAATACACTCACTAGCAATTTTTATGTGTTTAATTAACAGACTCCATAACTATAAACTACACAATTCAAGTAGTTTTAATGGGAACGTTTTTGCAAACACTCTTTAGGACAAACTATTGCTTGGAAAAGGTCAATGTGAACCTAGCAGAAGTGCTTAAAGGTCATGGAAAAACATATTATCCTTTTAAAATGAAAATGTTTAATGTAGCTTGTAAACACTCCAGACCATATGATCATATTTATAAGTATGAAGTCAAAAGTCATTACATTGGTAAGTTTGAAGTGGAAATATTCACTGGAAGTGTGTTACGGTGCTTTTCCACTGACTGAAGGACCAGCACTGTACCACAAACAAATAAAGTGACCCAGGTTTTCGCAGTACAGTTTAGGTACAGCATGCATGGCAATGGAAATTATCCTATACATGACAAAGTGTCTGAATACTTTATTTCCCTCTACACCATTTGAAAATACAATCCAAAATACAATTCATTTGATAAAATATGTGTTTTCCTTTTTAAGAGTCTCTGATTTGCCAAAACTGTCATTTCAGTTTGAGCCAAACCTTACACAAAACATAATTACACTCGTTTCAGTGTCTTGGCATGTTCCCCACATCCGGCCTTCTCAGTCCCAGAAAGATGCTTCCTGTGCTAACACACCTGATTCAGACCAGGAGCTAATTAGCCCATTATGAGTTGAATCAGGCATGAGTTAGAGCAGAGAAAACAGAGGAAAGCGTTGCTGCTGAAGACTGAGGAGGGAACTGACATCCAGAAGAGATGAATCAATATCAACTGCATTAAATTTAATGCCAGTCAGAGAAGCTAGGATGAGACAGCCAAAAGCTTGCCTTTTTGAAAGTCTTGACTTTTATAGTGTCAAACAAGCATCTTTGTGTGTGTGTGTGTGTGTGTGAATGTGATAACTCACATATGACACCATGATTAGCAAAGCGCTCCTCAGAGATAGCACTGATGTTTACTGATAATTACCTTCATTTACATCTAATGGGGCTGGTAAGATAAGCTGTTCATTATACAGTTTGTGTGTGTGTGTGTGTGTGTGTGTGTGTGTGTGTGTGTATGCACATATGTGTATGTATGTGTGCGTGTGTGTGAGAAAGTGCGGTGACATTAAAGTTGCACTGAGTTGAATGAATAATAAATCAAGTTGTCTTTAAATCCAGAAGAGCCACATCCTCAAATAAAAATGTGAAGAACCTTATGCAGATTTAAACTATTTGAGCAATTCAATGGTTACTCCAAGAACCAGCTGGAGCTTCTTTAACCCTTAGAACTCACTGTTCACTTGGCCTCTCTCTGGACCACAACTCCCTCTGCGGGTTTTCCCCACCCACTTGTGGGCGGAGACTATTCTGAAAGGTCTCCCGGGTTCACAGGCCTGTTTGTTTCTAAGATCTAAAATAAAAGAATTAGTTGGTTCTTTATGGCTGTTACATGTTTTTTAAATTACAATAACTATGCTTCTATGTGAGACACCTGACACCTCGAGCATTAACACAAATTGGGGGAACTTCCATATAAGGAGTTGTTTGGCAGTATGATGATGATGGGTTAAACTCCTAAAATCTCATTTAAAAATGTCTTTCTCAAGCACTGCTCCCCAACCCTGGTTCTGCACAATTTTAGTGTTTTCCCAGCTCCCAAGACATCTCAAAGTCAAAGTCAAAAGTCAAAGTGAACTTTATTGTCATTTCACCGTATACAAGTATACAGGGAAACGAAATGCGAGAGCTCTGCATCAGCAGTGTATATACAAATACTTAGAAGGATAAGATTTAGAATTTAAAAAAATTTGAAATAATATAGACAGACAAGACAAAACATTGTGCAAGACAAACAGTGCAATCAGACAGTATATATCTATGGTATGTGCAAATGGGTAAGCTATATAAATATACTATACATATACAGTATAGATCTGAGTTGCCAGAACATATTTCAGTAGCAGCATGTTCCGCAGATAAGAAAAGTATGGAATAAGTCGTCAAAGTGCCAGTGCGCAAACACCAGAGGTATGTATGTGTTTTTCAGTCTTTTGTTCTATGCGCAAAAAAAAAACCAAACAAAAAAATACAGTCCTTGTGAAAGGATGTGTGTGTTAAGATGCACAGGCTATTAAGAAGCCTGACAGCCTGGGGATAAAAACTGTCCCGCAGCCTGGTGGACCTGGCTCTGAAGCTGCAGAATCTCCTCTTGGATGGCAGGAGGGAGAAAAGTCAGTGTGAGGGGTGAGAGGGGCCCTGCGAACACTGCACTTGTGAAATGTGTCCTGGAGTGAGGGGAGAGGCACCCCAATAATGTTCTCTGCTGTCTTTACTATCCTCTGCAGGCGCTTGCGGTCGAATGTAGTGCAGTTGCCATACCAGGTAGTGATGCAGCTGGTCAGAACACTTTCAATGGTGCCTCTGTAGAATGTGGTGAGTATAGGAGGGGGAAGGCTCGCTCTTTTGAGCCGCCGCAGGAAGTGTAATAATCCAACTATTTAGCTAATTAAAAGCCTTTCCTAGGTCGACATGAATGTTTTAGAGCAGACAATCAGTAAAATCTGCAGGGCAGGGGAGGCTCCAAGGCCAGGTTATAAAACCAAATAGTTATGTTTTTTATGGGAAATTAAAATTGGTTCTTCTAAAACACTGTAAATCAATTACAGAAGCTCAGTTTCAGAGATCAATAGGTTTATAAAGTAAATCATAAATCATTTTCCAATGGAAGTAGTACTATAATTAGTTTGGTACATATTTCTCTCATCAGTTGGCCCATTCTTATAAAGAAAAACAGGTCCATTTTAATATTCAACACTGTTCAGTACAGTCTCAGAAATGTGGATAATTTTTCCTATGGTAGCATCCAATTGTCTTACCAGTGTTACATTCATTCTCATGAGGGTTTTCAACATGTTGACAGCCACCACTTTTATAAGGCCTGCGGTAATCCTCTACCAAAAGTACTTTTATTTTATTGTAACTTTACTCCTTGCATTTGCTAACTTCAAAGAATGTCTTTTGCCTTCTACTGTAAAATTATGATTTTGGATATTATTCAGGACAACAACAACAACTAGTGAACTGATTAAAAAAAAGGCCTATTTAGACCTACTTGCTTGTAATGTATCTTCTTGCGAGCCTCTCAGGCAAGATATATTAGCTGGATATATATTAGACATGAGCAAATGAAGTGTTAACGCAAAATTAAATGCATCTCTCTCTCTCTCTCTCTCTATGTCTCTCTCTCTCTCTCTCTCTCTCTCTTTCTCTCTCCACCTGTCTGTCTGTTCCGGATATTCAAACTAGGATCAATATAAACTCATGAGACAATTATTTTTTTTCCCTTTTTTTTTTACTGTCTGCAATTTAACCTTTCGGCATACCAGCAACTTTATCATTTTCACCTGCTAATGCATTTTAAAACTTGTGCCATTTAGCTGAAAAATTCTGAGCGTGGTATCTGTGTGCTGAAAGCTGTCGGTCTAAAACAATAGGCTGGAGAAAGGGGCATTGTGAGAGAAAATGGGGAGATTCTGATTCTATTAAAACACAGAATGTGTGTTAAGTCCTTTTATTTATGTATATTATGTCTATTTACTGTGCATTTTTATTTGTCTTCTTGTGTATTATTAATTTGATGTGTTGTATAGTTTCTATTCAATGATTTTGTTGCTCTTTCTTTGTTCTGTCCACTTTCTGCAGTAACAATGCAGGTTTATCTTATCTTATCTTATCTTGTCGTATCTTATCTTATAGCTTGCCTCTAAATATTCCCTCAGACAGGTGAGCTCTAACTGTTCCTCTGATTTGTAAGTTTTTCCTTTGTGATTGAAAGGTCTTCAATAGGAAATTAATGGTCTTCAATGGTGGTCTTTGACTAAGATACATACTGAAGTAAAAAATGGAAAACCTCAGCTGTATTTATACAATTGTTTATTTGCTGAGTTTACGAGGTGGTTCTTTATAGAAGATTTCTGTGGAGAGCTCCAGTATATGCTGAAAAGGTCTTGTAGAGATTTTTCCACTGGCCTGTATTGAGGGCTAATGGTCTGTAAGATATATTTTTCCTCCACTTGTGGACAGTTGTGTCCTGGCCTGGTTGATGTTCAGAGCCTATATTATAGTTTGTGATGAAACGTAGCACCTTTGGCGAAAGCTAATTCTGAAGCTGCTGTCTGGTAAGGTGTTGTCTGATTTTAAGGCCATGTTATTACTACCCTAGCACCCCTTCCAAGACCCACTGAAAATAATAAGTCAAGAATGGTAAATTCATTCCGTCTAATCTTTCTACTGAGCTTCTGGAAATGTGCTCGAGCTGTACTGCATTTCAGTATAGCTGACTCCTGTATGAGGGACACCCAGCTGTTTCTGTCCTCCTCAGCTACATCAGTGATGTAATTGCCTGGAGGACAGGAGTGTGTTGTTAGTCATTTAATAATATCTATTCTGCATGCTGTCTTCAGCAGAATATATCAGTGTAAAACAGAGGAAAGCCTGACTAATGAAATTTGAATAATGGCGTGTTTGCTAGCAGACCTGGAAATAGGTGTCCAGGCTGTACTTCGGAGCTCAGGTTAACAGAGAGGTGGTGGAGGTCCTTCTCTCTTGAGCTCAGTCCACAGTCCACAGCTGCACATAAAACAGAAGCATTACTGGTTCATTCACTCATTTCACAAATGTTTATTCTCATCATTATTTTAATTACTTAGGATTTTTCTGTGAAGTGTGTTACAGGTCTGGCAAAGGTCTATCTTTTTAGGACTTGTGATTTGCCATATTGTGACACTATTCATGATATGTCACAATATGTCGATATTCATGAAAAAAAAAATTTTCCAAAGAATTTACCTGATCCTGTCCCACTTATGGTCTGATGGGTCAATAAACAGGCTGGAGGACAGGCTGGAGGAGCAGACCAGTAAACAAGGGCTGGAGGAGGTGATGAAGGAAAAGACAAATATCTTTGAGGTGGGGAGAACCAGGTGGAGGTTTGAGAAAGCAGAGGAGAAAAAGGTAAGAGAGGAAATAGTTTAGAAAGAAGAGGATGGGAAGGAGGAGATGGAGGAAGAGGAGGAGAGACGGAGGATGAATAAGAACTTGAGTCTGGAAGTGGAGAGGTCACTATCCAGACTACAGTAGAGGTTGGAGAGGGCTGGAAGAGCACTTGACGAGCGGGGTGGTACATGAGGGATGGATGAGGTGATAAAGGAGATTTATGAAGATCTTTGAGGCAGGGAGGAGCAGTCAGGAGCCAGGGAGAGAGTGGAGGGAGTTGTGGAGTAAAAGAAAAGAGAGGAAATAGATGAGAAAGAAGAGGAGGAGGATGAGAAGGAGGAAAAGGAGTAGTATGACTAAGATCTATTGAGGTTAGAAGCTGAGATGCCGCTATACAGGTCAGAGGGGGCTGGAGGAATGCTTGAGGAGCAGACAGGTGAACAAGGGCCTCATGAGGTCATGAAAGAGAAAGATGAGCTTCTCTGAGGCAGAGCGAACAAACAAGGAAAAGGGAAGATAGTGGAGAGAGAGGAGGAGTAAAAGGGAAGAGAGGAAATCGAAGTGAAACAAGAGGAAGAGGAGGAAGAGGAGTGACCTGGTTAAATGGACCAGTTGGATGGCCAATCACACATGCTTCCACCATGTTATCTCCTTAGTCGCGTCATCCAGATTGTTCAACACATATTTATTCTTCTTTTTCTGTGGAAAAAGGCAGACTAAGGACCAGAATGCTGGCAGTGAAAAAATCTATATTCATGCAAAAAGTCTGGGTTTGACAGAAAAAGTATTTACACACTTGTCCACTTGCCATACATGTAGATGCTCCACCAAGATATGTGTTAGAAGGCTAATGTCGTTAAGAAACACAAGTAGCCAAGGGTCATTCAGATCTTTTCTGCAAATACATTCCCAACACTCAAACCACATCAGGCTCTTCGTTAGTTTTGTGGACGTGGTTTAGAACATATAGCTAACACTAGAGATTGGATTTCTCCATATTTATAATAGCCATTGTCTCAAAATCTGATTCTAGATCGAATGGAATTCGATTATGACATAAACAGTGATGTCACAAAGGAAAATCCTGCAGTTAGCTGGAGGCACATCAACTGCACTGAATGAATGAAATCCCAGAGTGAACCAACATCACGTACAGGCAGTGTCATGCAGAGGCTTTCTCAGGGCCAGGACAGCACAGTATACCAATAATGGCAAGAACAAGTAAAAGCCTTAACCGCAGAAACGATTACAGGATATTACCAAAGGTGAAAAATCATACTAGTTTGTCACAGGATATTATACTCGTATATAAACTGTAGTGCTACTAGTTGCATGCAAAACAACATCACACTAGGATTAATTTTATGTTTTACTTGTCTGTAAGGTGTCTATGGGTGCCTTAAAAAAGGCACCTTATATTATTATTATTATTATTATTATTATTATTATGCATAATAATACATGTTGCTTTATTGTTGCTATTACAGGGTGGTATTGTGGTTTGATTCCCAGCTGGGACTGGTATGTTTCTGTCAGTGTCCATGTGGGTTTCTGCTGGAAGCTCTGGTTTCTTCCCACAGTCCAAACACATGCCACCTGAATTTGTGAACTGGCACACGGAACTGTGATGTACCGTGAACAAATGTTTTAGCACTACCAAAAAGGTGACCTGAACCCAAGCTGCTCAATGGTAGGGCCAAATCTGAGCTGACTGCATTACTGCTGTGTGATTGGTAATGTTGTCGTCACAACATGGAAAGACGCCATTGTTTTTTTTGACCATTCAATTCAATTCAATTCAATTTTATTTATATAGCGCTTTTAACAATGGTCATTGTCACATCTGAGCAAAAATCAACAATGGAGATACAGACAGATGGAGAAGTCAAAGAGGTACACGCACTACTGTTTGTTTGGGCTGAAGATTTCAGCGGGAGTTTTCTATGATGCTAACAAATAGCACAAACTTCCTCTGAGACGTGTGAAGCACAGATGCATCTAAAACAACATCACAATACAGCTTGACATGGTTATAGAACAGCGCTACATGCAAATCCTGTTACATCAGCTTACAAATGGCCAGTTCTACACTGGCCAGCATCACCACTGATGCCAGTATTGCAGTTAGTACTGAGTACTAATAATACTAGTATTGGTTAGTACTCAGTGATCCAAGCAAGGAGAACCAGTGAATTGGTGACAGATTGGTGTGGGGAGCAAAGGCAAGTCTGTCTTGTCTAATCTCACCCAAAAGCTATTGTAGCATCAAATGCTGAAAAATGTAATCCTAATTAATTAAAAAGATGTCAGTACACACAATGCAGCGCTCCTTGCTTTGTTTGAGGCTGCATAGCTACAGACCAGTCAGAGTACCCATGCTGACCCCACCACCACCAAAAGCACCTACAATAGTCTTCCAATAGAAGAAATATAAAATTCTTTAATTTCATAGTACTTTTTATCACCGCCATGCATGACATTATGATTAATATGCAAGTACAGTATGTGGCCAAAAAACACCACTTTTTAACACAAATATTTGCTTAATTTCTTTGACCAGCCTATATTCATCATCTACTTAATATGATTTAATAGTTCCGGCAGGAACACAATGTTCACTAAAGAGACCTTTTCAGAGTTTTTTTTCCCATGAATGTAGTACCTTAAATAAACACTCTATGGGTTTGACAGATTCTTTTTTGATGGCTGTGCTGAACGTATTTGCAGAAATGTGTTAATTTGGTTCTTCTGGCAAGAGTGCTGTGTTTACAATTGTTCGTAACTGTGTTTTCCGTCTTTCCTGTTCAGAATTAGTCAACCATTTTTTTCTTTAACAAAATAGCATAACATTTGTGTCTATCCTTGTATGCAATTTGACTGTGCCAGTGCAAAAAACTGATTGCATGATTTGGATTTTGAATATAAGATGCGCAATGTGAAAACAGAAAGAATAAGACACTGTAAATCCATGGCAAACTTATATTCTGAAATCTTGTGCCAAAAAAGAGAGCTCCCCAGTCTCATTGGACTTGCTGCTAAAGATGTTGATTTTTAGAGAGTAATATTGATGTAAAGTAATGATTAGTGTGGTGTCTTTTCCAAGAAGTAGTATGTAAGTGTGTTACACTTTGATACAAATATTTAGTCATTTGTAATTAGTTACTTTTTCACTAATTACTCCAACAGAAGTTATTGATATTATTTAATATGCATTTACTCATTTACTATTTAAGTTATTAGCAAATACTGATATTAACATTAGCACAAACAAGGAATTTGCATGGTTAATGCTGTTCAATGAGCCATATATTATTAGCCTCTATTAGCTTCTATTAATGAAAAAATTATAAGCTTGTGAATCTTTAATTGCAGGTTTTGAGCTTCAGCCTACAGAATTGGTACCAACTAGATAATGATGTGAAGATTCTTTTTTACATCGGAAGTAATTCTGTATAAACTACGTATTTTATATTGCATTCAGATGCAATTAATAATCAAAAAATGTGAAATCGGTTTAGTTCTATAATCATCAGCTGTGGAAGTCATTCAGATATGAATTAAGATATCAGGAGAAGTGTAGACTGGTCCTGTGATTTTAGAGCACATTACTGAACAGTGTATTTTGCCAGAGAGGGCTCGGCCTTTTCTCTGCAATTTTCAGCATTTACAAATAAGGAGCTCAGATTATCCTCAATTGAACGGAGTACAAGAAGTGAATGTGTGTTTGTGGTTATCAGGAATGGGACCAGTTCCACCCCGGCTCCTATTGTGCTGGCCTGACAATGACGCCGTAATCTATTATGCACCACTATAAGAGCTCATACTGGTAAGCATAATGTAATCCTGTATTATTAACCACTGCAAATTCTCCAAGACACACACCCACCCACACACACACAAAGGCATTTGCATGTAGTAAACACACAGGAAACAAGAGAATAGAAGGACAGACAGAGATAAGGAAGCAAAAGAGAGAGAATCCATAAAACAAAACGCCGTTTTTCATTGTCAACAAACAGATTAAATGTGGAACACTTAGGGCATGTTCCATGAAAGGTCATATACTGTAATATCCCATTGAAAGAAATGTCATTTAAAGTGTGTAAGATACGGTGGGTTTGTTTAAAATATGATTAAATTTGCTTAGAACTATACATTCTTGTATATATAACAGACACTGATTTTGTCCCATATAAGAAAAAAAGGCTATAATAATAAACAATAAATGGCCCATAATAACTCTTTATTAACAGCTGGTAAACAATGAAGAGTTTTGCCTCACCTACGCCTCACGTCTTAAACAATACACAAATACAAACAATAAATGTTGTGTAACCTCACAAAAAAAAAAAAATTAGTGTATCTTTTTGGGCTTAGTCATCAGCACATATGAAGGGACTATACAATATATAGTTATAAAATGTAAGTATAACATTAATTAGGTAGGTTTGTAGTGTAATAATGTAATAAGTGCAAACATACTCACCACAGATGTACCCTTGAGCAAGGTACAGTCTCTACACACTGCTCCCTTGGTGCTCTGCCGCCTGCTGCCCACTGCTTCACTTGGTGAATGGGTTAAATACAGAGAAAGAATTCTATTCACACTGTGTGTTCACACGTGACTATAAGGGGCCAGTTTAATTTACTTTACCTACTTTACTTGTCCCATTCCTGAGCACGATTGTGCTCCTACCGCACTCATCCCTCACCACAAGTGGTCCACGATCATGAAGATGGTCACTTCTGACAAGTATTGTGGCCGAGTCCAACTGTTCATATTTACAAACATCCTTTGATTGGCGTCAATTTAATCCTCTAGAAACTATTGAAATTAAAATTGCAATCCAAGGTTAGTGTTTCAGGTTCTGTCTGTTTTTTTTTTTGGTTGATGACCGAAACAGTGCTTAACAAATCATACATGTAATAAAGCTCCTCCTGTCCAAGAAATGTTCTAGTGAAAAATGTTCATAACCCCATTATGTAACTTATCAGTGGTTCTGACACTACAAATCTGAATATATTCAGTAATGGTCCTAAAAGACATTTGCATATTAACCATATCACCATATCACCCTCAATATCATCCAAACTAACAAAAATTAATGTGTGTAAAGTACTGATCTTTCTTATGTGTTTTAGAAAACAGCTAAAACAGCCTCAAACCAACACCAAAGAATACTAAATGTGTACAGGACATTCAAAACATGCCATTTATTTATTTATGCCATATATTTTATATATTTATATATTATCAATTGTTAAGATGGTTATTTAGATTTTAAGGGTTATTAATATTTTAGTTTTAAAGAAAGGTTTAATGTTGGGAGTAGAGGGCTTAGAAGTACAAAGCCAAGATCTTAGCTACTATGTACATTACTGTGCAAAGGTCTTATGTAATTGTTTATTAATGTGTGATAATGTGTCTGCTAGTAAAGTTAATATTAGAATAATTGCAAACACACAGAAAGCAGTAAAAAGTATCAAGTTTTTTTTGGTGAAAAAAACTCCCAGAACATTTTTTCAAGATCAGAAGTAGCTATTTGGGCAACCAAGCAGAGGACCAGTACTATAGTATTTTTCAAATTATTCTATAGAATTCTTTCTATCCTAAAATACACAGTTACTTTCTTAATCTTATTGGAATGTGTCATTTAATTACTAATGTGAGGCAAAACATTTTATTTTAATCTAAAACCAAAAAGGTAAAATAGGTTAAAATTGTTACAATAATAAAAACTGATCAACAATATTAAAAACTGATAAAAACAGAGATGTTTCTCTTTGTATTTCCACCGTCAAACAAGTGGAAAGTAAAATTCCTCATTATGATGTGCAAGGTGCAGACTAACTTTTGCTACACCTTTGACCCACTGTTGAAAAATTACAACCTAGACAAAACAAGCTCAAAATCTCACAACATCAGTACATTCAGTATCAGTATATTCAAAGTCCTAAAATAATCATGATCTACTGTCACGGCTGTGGGCCATAGATGGCCACCGTGTTTTGTTTGGACTTTTATTTTGCCTTATGTCTGCTTTGTGT
>JBBPDC010000035.1:735392-754620 GCA_037974485.1 Hemigrammopetersius urotaenia
GAGAGAGAGAGAGAGAGAGAGAGAGAGAGAGAGAGAGAGAGAGAGAGAGAGAGAGAGAGAGAGAGAGAGAGAACAGAAGCTGACTAGCAGCTCAGTGCTTATCATAAAGGTCAGCAGTGAAATGATCTGACTGAGTTGGGATTACGTGCCTCACCCAACCTGCCCCCGACACATAACTTCTATTTTATATCTTAGTTTCTGTCTGGCATGCAGGTTTCAGCTGTTATAGCTGAATCAGCATTGCTGGTAGGCCCAAACAGTGGAAACTAAACTGTATGTGTGCTAGAAAACTTCGGTGTCAGTCAATGTGCAAGGAAATGACAAATGGGTAAATTTCGGGTCATAGGCTATTGGTCTTTAACCAATAAACCATTTTACTCTACTATTCAAATGCAATTATATGATTATATTTACCTTTACTATTAATGTACATTCTGTATAGAGACGTCAGAGAGTTACCTTTCACCTGTTTACTTTTAGGTTGGTATCTTTTTAATATTGTTCTTTTTAATATCTTTTTTGACTGTTTTTTTATGTTGCATTTTTAAGATCCCCCTGTTTTGCCAGTTCATTTAACAGTTTGAACATTTGTAGATGGTATATAGAAAAAGCTAATAACCATGTAAACAATATCTTGTCTACATCCTTGTCAAATGGATTCTTGGCTTCTTTTCTACTGTCGCTGGCCACTTCAGTCGGGCCTGCCTAACAGTTGGTGGCTGATCTGCATATGGCTGTGGCCGTTACGCTCCCCAGAGTTGCCGGTGATGCCTCAGGGAGCAGGAGGTCCTCAGCTCTGTGGTTTTGGTCCTGGCTGTCATCCCACTGCTAAGATAACGTCTTTCTCGTTCATTCTGCATGTCACCCCTCCCCAAACTGGTGTTTGCAAAGGAACCTGGCCACCACACTGCTATAAAGGGCAACAGTGAAGCCCACAGAATAACTATGAGGCTGGTGACCTATCTGCAGAGTCTTGAAAGATCTGCAGGCAAGCACAGAGTCAAAAAGGATTCTTTGCATGAAGCCAAAGAAGAATCATTTTGCTTCCCCAAAGGATCTTTCAGTGGATGGCTTTGCAATGTTTCCATTTTTTGTAACTGGATGTGTAAACTCCATGTTATGTAATGGTTTGAGTAAGAGGACAATACATTGTTTTGAATCTTTAAATTATGTGAATGCTCATGAAACATCCTTCACATTCACATCTCATTTACAAACCTGGAACTGTTTTTTAGCGTGTCAGAGGTTTATTTCTGGTTTGCTTCTGAGCTCCTTGGTTGTAAAAGACTACAGGCTCATTTCATGTCACTGTATTGTATATGTATTGTATCCTGATTAGATTTTAGGCATGTGTTTACACTTATTGTCAAATGTGTCACAAGTCAGTCAGACTAAAACCCAAACATGATGTGGCAAATTTGCAAACCAAGTCATATGCAACAATCATTGAATTACACAGATCCTTATGTTTCTGATTTTGCAATTTTACACAATTTTGCAAGAAACAGGGCTCACAATAAAAAAATAATGACCCTCTGCATCGCTGACACTGACATCATAAACCACATCTATCCCATTCAGCGAGGGAAGTTTTTAACTGTCCTACTAGTCGCTCATGCAGTGCATTATCATGCAGTGTTATGTCAGCAGTTAGAACACATTAGAAAGCACACAAGTGTGATGACATACTTTAATAGAAAGTAGTCAGACAGCACAACCATGTTATACTACATGCTGAAGGGTTAAACCGTGTGTTGTAGTGAGATTGTGAAAAGCAACGAGGTGAGGTGAAGTTTAATCAAAGGGCAGCTATGTCTGAACATCCAGAGTAGGATATGAAATTAAAATAAAACTCAAGTCAAGATCTGGACTGAAAGAGCAGTGATGCTGTATTAACTGCTGAAGGGTGTCAGCAGGGTGCGCTGTGATGGTAGTAGGAGGGATTTTAGGTGTTGAATGTGTTCACACTGCTGTAACATGTCAAACTTTCTCCACATAAAGTGACAGGGTGTAAATGGGGTCAGTTGCTCTGGGTAAGGCAGAGCTGTGCATTAGCATGGCTTTCTAAATAAACTGAAACGCGGACAATGCATTTCATACATTAGATCTTTAAATTACTTTATTTCTGATTTCATCATCAAAATTTTTACAAAACATGTTTTTTTCTGACAATAATATACTCAAAGAAGAGCCATAGTTTTGCATTTGGAGCAAAAAAAAGTGTTTTGATCTGCAAACGGACAAAGAAAGAGACAAAAACCCAACAACGAACTAACAGAAGGGTTTGAAATGATGTAGTGCATATTTACATCCTGCAGAAAAAAACTGACAAATCCAGAGAAACAAGATTTTCACTGAGATGAATGAATGAATGAGGGAGGATGGAGGGCGGGAGGTTTTTAAGTCTGTTTCTTGGGGAACCCTGGCCAGACCCTGTTTTTAATCCAGCTCAAACACACCTCAATTGGGTGGGATGTTGAATACCTGTTTAGAAAAGAGAATTACAGGCTGTGGGTTCTGGCTGGGGGACCTCAAAGGAATAGAATGAAACCACACTTGACTGGAGAGTGGTTTGGAGCATAGAAGAGAATATCTATAGTGAATTTAAGGGGAAAATGGGGAGAGTATTGCTTTTCACTGTATTTCGCCCCTTTGTTAACTTGTTTGGGTGGGGGAGGGGGGCAAATTTACATCAATTGTTAATTAGCTCTTCACAATTTTGCACGCCATGCTGATTCTCCAACACAACACTCCAATACAAGACTTCTGTAGCTTTTTGTTTACAGATATTATTACAAGGGAAAGCTCAGTCACTAATGTTGTTTAAGGCCGCCGCTTCAGAGCTCTCACAGGGCAACTTCTCAGATAGTTTCGATACCTTCCTGAGGCATTTTTTTTTGTGGCAAGGGTGATGTTTCACAAAGATCAAACAGCAACTTGCTAGTACATCAGTATTCAGATGCAGCTACATGATGCAAAAAACGAGGATAAAAAGCCAATTTAACAGAAGTAGCTTGAAAAGTTGGATGGCTTGATTTGACTCTTGCCTCCTGGCTATATACAGCAAACTAGACAGATACACACAGCCATTACCCACAGCATGAACGAACAAATTCAGCACATTTACAACGGCGGATCATTAAGCTGCACAAGCATGGCTGTGTTGTGTTCTGATCCAGGGTCAAAGAAGAAGATCCGTATTTTAAAGGGAAATTTGGAAAATGAGCTGTTTGTGATAATGCTATTATAATAATAATAATATGATTTAATGAATAATATATTATTATTATTATTATTATTATTATTATTATTATTATTATTATTATTATTGTTGTTGTTATTATTATCAGGGAGGGAGATGGCATTTCATAAAGCAGACTTTGTAACTTATCATGATATCCTACAATTCCTGTGAATGTATAGCAACTTTTGCAAGGTAGGACAAGCTTTACAAAACCCAGAAAAAAAAAATCTTCTTCTTCTTCTTCTTCTTCTTCTTCTTCTTCTTCTTCTTCTTCTTCTTCTTCTTCTTCTTCTTCTTCTCCTTTTAGCTGCTCCTGATTAATGGATCAACTGTCTCCATTTCCTTCTATTCTCTACATCTTCCTCTCTTCCTCTCTTTCTCTCTCCCCAACAGAAAATTCCATTGCAGCGCAAAAAGTCCTTGTCATTTAAAGTGAGTATTCCTTTTTGTCAAATTTTATTTTATTTTATATTTTTATCAAAAGATGGCAAAGATCTTGCTAGATTGCTTATCTTGTCCCTTTCTCAGGCAAAATGATAAACTGTTGCATCAATTTATCATATCTGCTTATTTAAACCTTATTTTACGTCACTTATACACCCTTTTTAAGAGTAGTCTTATGGTAAAGTGGAACGTATCTAATAGCAGACTATCATGCTCAAACAGCCCAGACACTCCACCACCTTCCAGACAAAAAAACACATCTAATATGTCATCACACAATATGAGTGCACACTATTTCGGGCTAGATTTATCACAGGATATTTGATTTAGCATTTACTGCAGGTACCTGGTGCCGGGTCTGTGCCATTTCTAATTTTGTCCTCAGCATTATGTAGGCCAACATTAACCCCTACAACTCAAGCGGCATGGATCTGTACTGAAAGTGGTAAAAGGTAAATTGTCATCATTCAGCAAAACAAGTCTTTAAATGGAAGTTCCATGGTTTGTGTTGAGGATCAAGGTGTCAAGCATCATGTTGAGTTTTGTTTGGTGTTCCTGTGCCACATACAACCAAAGATATTGTAATAAAAAATGTATAATAATAATAATAATAATAATAATAATAATAATAATAATAATAATAATAACTGCAAATGGGCTTTTAAAAAATGGCATTGCGCACAAATGCTCCCAAAATTTCCTTACGGAAAAAAAAGTCCAGGATAGT
Source organism: Hemigrammopetersius urotaenia (assembly GCA_037974485.1). Lineage (NCBI taxonomy): Eukaryota > Metazoa > Chordata > Actinopteri > Characiformes > Alestidae > Hemigrammopetersius > Hemigrammopetersius urotaenia. The sequence continues at coordinate 739,808 of JBBPDC010000035.1, forward strand.
CTCCACTCACAAGCTTTAGATGGAGGGGGGCCAGAAAGTAGCTGAGTGGTGGCCGTCGAGTGAAATAGCAGCAAACAGTGAACGTGTAGGAGAGCAAACACCAGTTTTAGACTTTTGTAGACTGTTATAGTTGGTGAAATCTGAATTTACTAATACAGTTTTGAGGGTTAAGCCAGTTCAGGTTTAAATAACAATTTTTTTGGACAGTTTTTTTAATAGTGTAAAAGCTTGTTCATCGTCTCTATAGGGCGGAGCATGAAGAACTCAATTGCATCTAATTGTTTTCCCATTTATGCTGGATTTTCTGGGCTTCCTGGTGCCAGGTTTCACCTGGGAGGAAATGTAGGATTCCCGAAGCTGATGCAGCTTTTCCTCCCTCAGGCTGAGGCTTAACAGGCTACAGTGACAGCACCAGCACTGCTCTGCCATGTGCAGGCCTGCAGATAAGAAAATGCACTGTTCCTGTATGTTTCCTTTCATATAGATGGGCAGGTGTGTATATGTGAGTGTGTATGCATGTGTGTATGTCATGCATGCATGTTTACGGTGTGTGTGTGCCCTGTATTTTGAGACTTTCTCTTAGAGGACACATTTAGTCCTCATCCTCCCCCCCCCCCCCCCTCCCTCTAGCCCCTCTGGAGATTTGCATTTAGCCACTCCTCAGAGCTTCGACACACAAATGCGTGCATATGAAAGTCTTCTGCAGCCCTTTAATTCCCCCCATGAGCAAAAAAAAGGATGTTCTCAGTAGGGACTGGAGCCGAAACGTTGGGGAAAAGAGAACAAACCCCAACCCGAAAAATAAACAGTCGGAGGGGAAAATAAAATGCCTTCCAGCGTCGTTCGGCTTCCGCTTTCGTAACAGAAGTTTGTGCCTAATAAATATTCAGCGGCTCACCCAAGGAAGATAGCAGTAACACAAATACTGAAGCGAGTAAAATCCAAGCACTGCATATCAGAGTCTGAAGTGAGAAACATTTTTTTGTAGGCCAAGTAGCACTAAAGTTACTGAAATGAAACTAGTCTAAGAATCTTGCATTAATTAGATGAAATCTTATGTAACTGGACAGTGATGCCCGTTTTTGATGTCTTAGCTTCAAAATTCCAGTATATTTTAGACTTAAAGTATAGAATGTCAGCTTCAATTCCCTGATCTTTTCAACAATATGCAAATAACAGGCCTTTTTAAATAAAGACCCACATTTCAGGAACCATAAAGTGGAATTCCATTGATTTTTCTAAATTTCCACTGTTCACATTTGAAGAAAAGTATCACAGAAAGGTATTACATGAAATATTGTTATGAATATACTACCTGATATCTGATATAGTTTTATGATGGTTCTGACAAAAGGATTTACATCTCATTCACAATAGACTGTTACATTGTTGCATTGTCTGCTTATTTTATTGTTGCTGTCAAATCTTGCGCTTTGTTGAATCTGCCCACGGAGAAACGTGTCATCACATTATGCATGTGTACTTTTGATGACAAAGTAATCTGGAACCTAAATTGTTTTTGTCATGTGATCATCAGTCCTCCATATAAAAGCTTGTGTAGGTTCACTGTGTTACATGGCAAGCTATTTAACTTCATAAATTCTAATACTATGTAACAACAGTGTATCATTTTGCAAAACATGAAATTATTTTTACTCACAAACATTAATTTAATATGAATGTCTGTTACCTCAGCAACACTTTAACTTTGCTAGACCTCTGCTTTGTATCTGACGACTGGTAAACCATGTAAAACCAAAGCGGGAATATTTCCAGGAGAAAAGCGTTTGGAGAGAAAATTATTCACAAAATAATTCAGCCATAAAGATAAGAGGCATGGGTTCAGAAAAAAACAGGCCAAGTTACAGCTTACTAAAGAAATGTCTGCAGAGTTCTAGGTCAAAGCAAATGTGTTGCAACAAGATGGAGATTCATTTGTACAAAAATAAGAAAACTGTGGAGGAATAAGGGTCTGTGAAAGATTGTGGCCTAGGACTGGATCACTCAAAGCTCACTTCACCTTGAAAGGCATTTCCATTTGCTGCAGCACAATCACCTTAAGAATGCTACTAAAGTAAATATGGAGTTTTTCAAGGCCAGAAAAAAGTGGAATCGTTTTGACTGGCAACTTCAATCACCTGAACTGAACTTCGCTGAACAGCACTTCACTCACTGAAGAAAAGACCGAAGGCGGAAAGCACCTGAAAGAAGCAAGACTGCATTACAGACCTGGCCAAGCATTACCAGGGGTTATACCCAGTGTGTGATGATGGGCCTGCATACATCAAGTCTTTGACTGTGAAGAATTTGTAAATACACTATATGGACAAAAGTATTGGGAAACCTGAGCATTAGACTTTAATATAATGGACTTTAATGGCATTGCATCCAAATACATAGACTTAAGTGGCCACCCCCTCCCCCACCTGGGGTTAAGGTTGGGGGCATGTGTGGACCAATTAGATATTTCCACACTCAACTCATACAACCATGTCTTTATGGAGCTTGCTTTGTGCACTGGGGCAAAGTCAAGGACTGGAATAAAAAAGGTTCTTCCCCAAACTGTGTCCACAAAGTTGGAAGCTGTCACGGCTCGGCCACTGTTTTGGTTTTGTTTTTCAGGTCTTTTATTTTGAATTCATGCATATTTGTTTCTTGTATATTGGTTTCAGCTGTCTCGTGTTTAGTTATATTGATTATGTTCTGTGATTGGTTTTCTGTCTGTGTCTGTGTGTATTTAGTTCAGTCCATGTGGACCGTAGGCATCGGTCCATCGCCTCACAAACCTTATCTCTATTCATGTCTGTAGCGGTCCTTGAGCCAGGTTTTGTTTCTTATGTTTGCTTTAATAAAGAGAGCACTATCATGGATGCCTGCCTGCCTCGTGCTTGTCTTCCATGGGGTAAATCATGGCAGCGGGTTAACCTCCGCTGTCGTGACAGAAGCATTGTGTCCAAAATGTCTTGGTATACTGAAACGCTGAGATTGCTCTTCATTCGCTGGATGTAAATGGCCTAGTTCAAACCCTTAAATACAGGTGTGCCACAGTACTTTTGTTCATATAGTGTATGACAGCTTGTCTAATTTTATAAGACCATTAGTTCTGATCAAACTCTCATACCAGGTGAAAAGTTGTGAGTTGTGTAGCCACATCACAGCCGTAACAGTATTCACAAGGATACTCTTCTTCTTGTGTTCTGTTGCTCAAATATGTTAATATGTCCAATTACCGGTAACAGCTCAGTTAATTACAGGAGCTAGACTAACACTCTATGCCTTCAGGAGGTTCTAGTTATATCACTGATAGTTGAGCTGTAGTGTAACCAGGTTCCAGTCAGATTAAAATTAGAAAACAGTGGTGGCAGTGCTATGACAGGGATTTTTCCTGAAAGAATTGCTTTAAAACTGCAACATGCAAATTGTAACGATGTCAAATAAGAATGTTTACTTCAGGCGTTTGTGTTTGATTTAGCCACAAAATATTGACGTGTAAGATATTAATTCCTTAAGGATGCAAGTAGAAATTACCACTACCATAGAAGTGTTTGTCTGGATGTTTATGGGCCAAACTGAAGGCCTAAGACTAACTATTAAATGTTGCCACTGTTATGGTTCCATTGATATAGATGTAAATGCTCTCCAAAAGCTGGCATTCTACACTTTTAAGCACATTATCACTGTGACAGCTGTGTGCTAGGGTACAAAGAATATATGTCAAAAACCATGGCACTGTCCATTTGCAAAGTGTATTTTAAGAGAGGAGCTTAGCCACATATGCAATGTTGATGAGTTTAAACTGATACCCACTTTGTAACATTTCATTTAAAAAAAAACCCCTAAAACTTTTCTTTCATCGTCTGTTAGCAACATTAGCATTTTAATCTCAGCGATTCCTTGTATATGTGGGTTATGTGTATATGTATATGTGTTTCTCATAAACACCCCCTTCCATATTATTCCTGACTAAAGCGGCATATTTCTTTTGGTTTAGATCCAAAGACTGAGTCATTGTTGTAAATGTTCTATACTAATGAGCTGATCAAAGCATAGATGTATTGAAAAGTGGTTATTCCCTGGCTGAATCCAGGCGGGGGAGTCACGTAATGCAGGCAGGGCTGCTGATAGCTGATGTGATATACGGCATGTCACACTATTCATGCCTGATTGGGCCAGGTCAAAGTGATGGGGAGAATGGAGTAAGCATAGAACCATTCCTTTCTAAACAAGCTCACCTGTGGTCATAGCTCTGTTATTTTATTTTGAGCATTCGAAATTCCGGATTATATTTTAAAAATACTTTCTTATAACGGACCAATAAAAAGGGTGTGAAATCACTTGGAGCATCGTAAATCATTAACATTGTTTAAAGTGTATTCAAGAAATAGGTTTTTATGGCAGTAATGATATATTCTCAATATGATCCAGCAAAGACATAAAATAGCAAAAAACAACACAAAGTACACAAAAACAATTAAAATCATGTGGTTCATGATTATTTTCATAAAGCCAGGTCTGTCAGGTATGTTTTCGTATTATTCAGAGTACAGCCTGTCCCAGACTGAGTGCTTCAAAAGGCCCTTTCACAAATTACTCAGCTATGAATACCCACAAACCTGTACGCTGAAAAAAAAAACCACATTAGCCTGCATTAAAGGGTATAAACTGTGTAATACAAGTATACAAGTGACTGAAAAAAGCAAATAAAAGTGAATTGCCGTTGTTGAAATGAAAGTATTCTATCATGGCTATGGACACAAGTTTTGTGAAGTCCTCCAGTGCTCAATAATCAGAGAAAACATGTGTTTCTGAGTATTGGGTGCTATGTAAGAGGATCAGGATTAGTCTAAAACTGGGCATTATCATAATTTCGGAAAATTTGATCATAAGAAAATGCAATGTGTGACTGTGCGGTTGCTATAAAAGCAGGGTTTGGAGGACATTGTTTTTACAGACAAAAAAATGTTTGTCTTTACCAAGCCATTTGTGGCTAAAGGTGGCTAAATACTTAGTTGCATTCATGGGATTATTATTTTTAATTATTACTCAAGAAGAACATTAATAATCAGATAAAATAAGTATCAGAGGTTTTTATTACCTGAATACCTGAATGTAATTCCTGAAGGCTTTGCCAGATAGAAGGCTTGTCCAATTTGGCCACCAGAAAATGTATCTAAATACGTAGAAAAGATTTCAGTTTCAGTCTACAAATGATACACTGTAAGGAGTTGCTTTGGTCCCCTGAGCGATACGGGGCTCCACGATTTATAGGTGATTTTACAGAGCAATCAGAGTTTTATCGATGATTTTGATTTTCATATTGTTTTTTATTTTCATATCACGTTCAGTGTGAAATAAACTTAAGCCAGACAGACCAGATGATTCTCATTACCAACAGGGATACATGGCGACATTTTCACTTAAGCTTGGGCAGAACCCCCAGTAGTTAAGGCTGTAATACTTGACTGAAATATAAGTATAACACCTTCATAAACCTGCCATGACAATTGCCATTTTTTAAATTTTTTAATTTAATTTTATTGTACATACTAGATTGATCCTGGAGGACAAATCTTAAGTCCCTGGATTTAACTCATTCACCTGTGGGTGGGGAGTGCACCTTGCTCAAGGTACATTTATAAAGGCCTGTTGACGTTTCTGAGTTGAACTTATGTCAAAATTACCAGACAGTTGTTGGAATAAGAATTGGAATAATGGTTTGCATAAGTTTATGTCATGACGACAAGTTTATGAAGGTCTTATTAAACCTTGGTGGAGTGATTCTATAAAAACTTTTCCACCTTTTGTCCATAGCCATGATGCGATACAGCCTTTTTAAGCTCTGCTCTGATGTGGGCATGTTGGGAAGCCTTCAGAACTCGGTTGGAACTGGTGTTTGAACATCACAGAAGAGTCGTATGGTATCGTGCGACATGGTTATTTCACAGCCATTAACATTAATATCAAACCAACAGCTCATATATCATACATGAAGCTTCAGAACACAACACAAGCCACTCTTATTGTACAAATAGATTACCTTTTTTTGTATATTGCCAGGACTTCTCAAAACTGCAAAAACACAGTAGGCGGTGGGGGTGGTGGGGGTTTGAGTGAAAACCAACAAAACAGTTCCTCATGTTTGGAACAGTCGCAGGAAAATACCATCGCAAAATGAAACCAAGGCGTAAACGTTAAAAATGCTAAAATATTCTGTTAAATCTTTACACGGTTCAAACATCTGGATGGGGCCATGAAAAAGCAATGGGCACAATGAGATGAAAACGTGTTGAGGGAGCAGATATAGAAAAATATCAATCTTTAAAACGCGGAAATATTACTGAAGATGTCTCTCTGTGGAGGTAGCACTGCTTGCTCCCCTCCTGACACAACAGACATCTGTTTGTGTGTAGTGTATGTGTGTGTGTGTGTGTGTGTGTGTGTGTGTGTATTTCTGTGCATGTGTGTATCAGAAGAAGCAAACGACATGATACTCTTTTCCTCTCTATTTACAAGATAAACATGTCCTGTTCGTTAATTAGCGTCTGAAAACATCATGACACGTCTGGCGTAGTCTTTGATCGTTTCCAAAGTGACATGATTTTCTTTTTTTTACACCTTCCCCCCTTCTCAGTTCCTCCTTCCAGCTTGAGAGTAAAATCCACCCTCTGTTCGCATTTCCCGCTGATGCAGGATCGTATCATAAGGATTTGGGAGTGTTTGGATAATAATAATAATATTAATAATAATCATAATCATAATCATAAAAAATCTGGAAAATCCACACTAGCCATTAGTGAGGTACGAGAATCCACATTCATTGTGTTGAGTCCAAACACACAGGCACACAGGGTGACAGAAACAAAAAACAACCAGATAAACCCAAAGAAATCCATGTTTACAGGCAATACTCCAGATGTTTTTTCCTTATTTCTGGAGGTCCATGTACAAGTTGTAAAAACGGGACACACAGAAATGAATGCAGTCCACACTGATCAGGCATGGAGAACTTGCTTCCTGTAGACTGGTGCATGGCTTCTAGTGGCAAACACGTACTGCTTTCTTTATTTTGGGACCCTCAGCGCTCAGGAGACTCTCATAACGTGACTAAAACATGTTCCATCTGGCCTCAAAGCTGAATGAACTAGGGAAAACAGCTAGACACACTTTTTTGGGCATTTTTTTATGGAGGTGGAACAACATGAAACTCACCATGCAGTTGCTTTTTAGGGGGAACCAGCTGTGAGAGCTGGATGTAGTACAGGCAGAAAGTTCTTAATCTTGCCCTTTTAGATATATATCTACCAGCATATGTGGTGAAGAAATGAGCTGAGTTTGAAATAAGCCTGATTTTTCCTAGGGTTTTCCTAACCCTAACCCTTATTTTCATGCTAATTCAGCCACTGCAGTTGTTACGGAAGGCCCATTTTCCTTTTCCAGATGTGATCTTGTAATGACACACATGCCTAGGAACTTTTGGCATAGTTGAAAAGTCCTTCAATCTGTGCTCTTTTAACTATTGGAGTACAATCAAATACTCTTAGAACTGTTTTATTGCATGGAAATCATGCTTTATTGTAGTGGACTTTCTCCATCTCTTGACTAATGACAGACTTAGCAACCATGCTGATGATCATACCATCATCATGGAAATTTCACACGTTTACGCCATTTATCCAAAGCGTCTTCCATTCCCTAACTACAGGGGACAGTCCTCCTGGAGCAACTTGGGGTTAAGGGTCTTGCTCAGGAACCCAGTGGTGGTGAAAGTGGGATTCGAACCCATGACCTCTCACACTTTATTCCCATCCCAGAATGTGTACATTCCTGCCATTATTTAACCCCAAATTTCCCTGACATTTCTATTATTAGGCCACAACTTGTCCCATGAGACTATTTTTTCTTTAGAGTTGAGTGGTGCCCACAGAAAATGATGTAGTATGAATGCTGATTAGAACTGGGTAACTAAGGGTTAGGACACACCCTTAGTGCTCTTTTGAATAAAAAAAAACCCCACCTCTTCTATTACCAAAACTTCTTTTTGGCTCCTTTTCCCTCTCATTAAAGACTTCTGCATTACAAAGTGTCAGCAGGTAATTGGGCCTGGGGCTTTGAAGTTGGCTCAGAAGGTTTTAGAATGTGTCTTCCTACCAGAAACCTACACAGATACACACATAGACACACCCACACACACATCCGGTACGTACACATACCCATATACACAGCTGTCTAATTATAATTAGCAGAGAGACTAATGTTTTGTAATTTCTGCCAGTATTTTATCATACAAGCCACTCAGGGTCTATGTGTTGGCCTTCGGTTTTGTATGTTGGCTATAGGAAGGCTCTGCTAGCAATTAAGAGGAAATCTTAATGCCTTATGCTTTCTCATCCATCTGAAAGAACACTCAATCTTTGGTACACGTCTGCAGGAGAGCGGGCCTTCCTGGCTTTTAATTAAAACTTTTTCCCATGTCAACAGAGGTGGGCTACGTCAGCAGTCCCCTGAATGCGAAAGGCTCATGACCAGACAGGCATCATTTTAATCAAATAATGACACCGTTTATGACCGCTGGCTGCTAACTTAAATGAGAATAACAGCGAGAGGTCTCCGAGCTCTGGTAAACATTAATTTGTTTCATTCCTTTTCTCTCATGGTGCCCACCCCCACCCTCCATCCCTCCATTTCCTTCGTCCTACTGCCCAACCCTTCTCTTTCTCCTGCCTCAGAAAGAAAAAAAATACTTGTTTATTGCACATTCCTTTTCATTCTTCTCACAGCGTGAGCGAATCGCCATTATCAGCTCCTCAGAGGAGACGTCCTGTTGGGCTGGTACGAAGAAGAGAAGGCAGAACAGGGAACCAAAGCGATGTTTAACGCGCCATGCATGTTGCATCGGCTTTCAATTTTCCATTGAGTGGGACTTGGAAAGAGCAGTGTTTGCTTCAAGAAAGAAAAAAAGAAAGAAGAAGACAGATAACGAAAAAGTAGAATAGAAAAGCACAAACTAAATGAAATCCCATCTCCCTGTATTTAGAGCTCGCTGGGACAGGAGTGTATTGAGCATCTGAATCTCTTTTTTTCAGCATTTTCTGTATCCGTTCCTTTGTAGCTTGCATTTATGTTTTTGTGGTGTTTTTTTGCTCTCAGTCTCTCTTCCTGCTGTCTAGAAAACATTTTGCCCAGAAGAAGAAGAAGAAGAAGCCTCCTGACATTCGCACAGTTTCAGTCGTCCGGCAGAATTTGTATTTCCAGCCAAGAACGGATCCTTACACCTTCCACTCGGCGCATTAGCATTAGCGTCCTAACATCAGGAAGATGAGAAATACAAGAACTCTCTTGGCGCTCATACAGTTTCAGTCCCTCTCAGGGTTAAGTACGGTGGGACACAGACCTGCAAGAACCCAAGAACTGCCTCTTACCCCTTCCATCTGGTGCACTAACAGTAGCACCATCATTAGCGTCCGAATGTCAGGGTGCTAGTGGGGCGCTCGGTGGTCGGGTAGCTTATGGAGCGTTCTGTGGTGGGATAGGGGATGCTGGGCCCCTCTCCTGGAGCTCGGATAGTCGGGGGAGAGCAGGGCCTCAGGGTCCCTGAGCTGGATGGAGGTACTGCAGGCAGTGCCACAGTCTGGATGGTGCTTCTCTCACGGGGCGCTAATTCATCCAGGCCCTCCAGGCCCTGTGGCGGACCCTCATAGCTCATGTTGAGGCGCAGAGGCTGGTGGGCCTGGCAGTAATCCACCACAGGCTGCTCGTAGCGGTAGAAAGTCAGAGCACTCATCTGGTGGGGGACCTGGACATGGAGGGATAGAGTAGAGAGAAAGAAAGAAGGGAAGAGCATAAAAAGGACACTTTTATACACATCTAAACACTTTACAATGAAATAACATTGCCTAGATTTCAGTCATGGTAAATGCTGATTACCCACACCACAGGGTTAGAAAAGTTTTCCTCCTCTACAACTGTCACACACCCACCCGTCTCTATAACTCCTTCCCCGTCACACATCCACACAATAATCTTTACAATTACCTTCTGCTACTCAGATGTGCCATTTCTTATTATATGCTACATTATAATCATCAAAACAATACTTTTATTATTATGTGAAATAGTATTATCATATGCAATATCACCATGCAATATACTATTATGTGCAAAAACATTTAATTTTATCCTGTTGCTATTCTTCTTTAATCAATTTGTGTTTATGTAGACTCGAAAAAAACAAACAAACATTTAAATCACTTTCATTATACATGATTAACTCTGTTCTAGTGTTTTAAACTGGTAGCCCTTGGAATGGCTCAGTACCTGTGAAGCAGCTCTCAGTTTCAAAACGGTTGGTGACCCCTGGTGCAGAGTATTGTCTGAAGAGTTTTATTTTTACTTTATTTTATATTATATATTGTTCTTGTCTTTGTGTCTCTGTGCATTTGTACAGTCATAACATAAGCCTGAGTTCAGCTGGGGTCAATACAATTTTCAGATTCTTATTCTTATTTGAAAAAATAGCTTGTTGCATTGAGCTTCAAAGCTAATGTAAATGGCAAGTAAGGAAAGCCCACCAACTAGCACTGAACAGTATCTGTTTTGTACATGTTGTGCCATTTGTGTTTTCATGTGCAGTCATCAAGAATGAGAGGCAAAATAACCCTGAGTTTTTAAGTGCAATTACAGAAATCAGATTGTGAATGCTAATTAAATGCATTATTTAAAGTCAAGGGTAACAGCTGCGACTTCTTTCTATGACAGCTGTGAGGAGGGGCAGGATATTTAGCATCATTCTCACAGATCTTCATCCCCCTCACTCATCCTCTCAAGGTCTTCCCTCCAGCCAGGCTTCAGCAGAGGCTCTGTTGACTACAATGTATAAAACTTACTTTTAGTTTGGTTCCTTTGGGCAGCTAATGGCTTTTTATATATGAGATGCTGCTTTGAGATGTGCTGCTTTGAACTACAATCAGAGATGTACAGATTTCTTTCAACGTGAACAACTGTGAAACACTTTCACCTTATTGGATAATAGTACTTTGTAAATATCATGTTATTTAATGCTGCTATCTGTCTGTCTGTATGTCTATCTATCTATTTATCTGAATCTGTTCACGAATGCAAATGTAGACATGCACACACACCGACCCACAGAAACACACATTCACACACACATTCACAGACTCATTCACATGCATATAGTTGTATAAGTGCACATGCACCCATGTGCATACATTCACTCGTTTACACATTTGTGTGCATTTGGCACATTTATCCCCACAGAGTGTGACACAGACAGATACCCCTCCCCTCTCGTGTCTTGTCTTCAAACTGTAAAGCCACTAGAGTCACAAGGAGACATCACATCTGCTGTACATGAAGACACACACACACACACACACACACAAAGAAACACACACACACACACACACACACACACACACACACACACACAAAACATACACACACACACACACACACACACAGAAACACACACACACACACACACACACACACACACACACAAAATACGCACACACACACACACATATACAGAAACACACACACACACACACACACACACACACACACACACATACATATACTCATACACACTATGTCAGCTCTGATGTTTTACCCCTCACAGACTCCAAACACTGCGCTCATGCACGACACACGCGCACACTCACTCACCCGGCGCCAAACGAACTCGTAATGGAACGCTGGTGGCGCAACTCGCAGTGTTTTCCCAGAAACCCCTGCAGCGTATTGCTTTAAAAGGGCCCAATTACCAGAGGTTGAAAACGAGCAGCCGGTGATGCGAGAGTGACTGCAGACGCGGCAAATTAAACGAGTGCCAGGGACGAAAGAGAGTGTCGGCATGACAGATGATGGGATTTTACAAAGGGGCTCCTGACAGAGAAACATAAACAAAACAACCCAGAACAACAAGCGCAGAGCAACTCGAAAGGAAGATAACGAGACACGGGTTAGAGGCCGGGTGTGTTAGCATCTATACAGAGCAAGTGTGCCCCGAAAAGGTCTGTGCAGGTCATGTTTAGGCTTGAACCTGGTATGCAAAATCTTGAACCCCCACTCTTTTCTTACAAAGAGCCAGGCTTTTTAATGCAGCCTTAAGGGATAGTTCTCCAGGCTTCCTGAAGGACTTTCAAAATGGTTTTACTTTTAGTCTAGTCCCTGAATCTGACTAGTTTCAAAAGGAATGTATGTTGTTTGTTAAGCCACACAGTGACCTACGTATGAATAATTTAAGCATCTAAATTAAGGTCTGAACCAGTGAAGAAACAGGTGCAAGGTGATTCCAGATGATCAGTGATCAGTATACTAGTGGTGCTGAATACTAAGTGGTTGGAACACCTTTATCTAGGCAAGTATCTTTAGGCACTTTGCGCCCTGTTGCATGATCAAATACAAGTATGGGTACTTTACTCATGAAATAGCGAACACACATGGCTATCGGATCAAAATCTAATCTCAACTTTTACTGTTTTAGACATAAGTCATCTTTGGTTCTTTAAAACATCTTTCAATTGACGGCTAATATAAGAACCATTTTAGGTTTATGTGAAGTGTGAAAAAACTTCCAGTTCCTTGGAAGAACCTTTAAATTGGCAAAGGACCTTTACATTATGTAAATTTGTCATTTACTCTGTATGTTTGTCCACTTTTTACAGATGTCAGTGTGCTGGACACCATCTGAAACCCCTATGAGACAGTCTAACTGCACTGTGGGGTCATTGCGAGTCAGCACACACTGCACCCTGAACAGATGGCATATGCTAACATGTTGACCAGTACTGGGCAGTGTTTACTGGCAGGGAATAGCATTTTATCTGCTCATGCACTGGCCTGCTTGTGACATGGACATCCTGTTTCAGTATCAGAGGTCAGACCTCGTCCACTGCTGGAGGACATTTTGGATATGAGAAGTTTAGTAGGGAAGTAGGTAATGAGGCACAGTGAAGGAGGTGTTTGAAAAATGAAGGTGGATGGTACGAATTTATTTTGGAAGTGTTTATAGATAAAAATCTAGAACATCATGTAGGAATGTAAGAATGAAAGGCTTATGTGTCTATCTACCAAAAGTCCTTTTATAATCATTTTATATATTTATATGTTTTCCGAGTTTATTATTCACTCATTACTATGAACTATTCAATATCTGTTCCGGAGTCCAGAGTAAACACTGTAAAGTGAATATATTTGCTCCGTTGTTCTGAAAATTGTTTTTTGCAAGCACTATTTTATGAAATGTCAGTGCTCTTCATTCAGAAATCCACAAGCTCCACAAAGGACTTAGTTTTTTTTTAGGAGAAAAAAGTAATGGCAGGTGTTTTTATTATTTTATTATTTTATTTTTATTTTATATTATTACATGTGAGTGCTTTAAAGTGCAATACAACTATTATTATTATTATTATTATTATTATTATTATTATTATTATTATTATTATTATTATTATTATTCAATTGTGAGGACTGCATCCAGGCCCTTGGGGTTAAAGGGGTTAATATGTGTGCACTGATACGCTTTTTAAATGGACTTCCTTAAGCTGAGCTTATTCATTACATTATGGGCACTCAGTGGATTAGTACACACACACACACGCACGCACGCACACACCCACACACACACACACGCACACACGCACACATACACGCACACATTCTATCTGTGTGGGCCTCTCTGCTTCTTCGCCCTCTTGCCCCCTCCTTGTCACTCTCTAGTCAGGTGACATGAATTAATTATCTAATATTAACTCCAAACCATTTCACTGCATTCAACATAAATCTGCCCTGTGTGTGTGCGAGAGAGTGTGTGTATGTATGTGCATGTGCAAGTCAGAGAGAGATATGAGGAGACATAGTGAATGTGTGTGTTTATCTGTGCATGCACATGTCTGCATTTTTTTTACAGGTCTGAGAAAACAGTTCAAAAAACAGAAAAATAAAACATTTATTTATGCTCAGTGAGGTAAGGATTAGGGTTGGGATTAGTTGCTATACCTATTTTTGGCACCAATCATGCCATCAAAACAGCTCTGACATATTGAGCTATGGTGTCTCTGCTGGTGCTGTGGTATCTTTTATACCTGTAAGTTGTGAGGTAGGGTCAAATCAACATTTCAAACTGTTTGTCATGTTCCTCAAACTGTTCCTGAACAGTGTTTGGAGAGCAGTAGGATGCATTATCCTACTGAAAGAGACTATTGCCATTAGGGAATACAGTACATTCCAAGAGCACCCTCATATACTAAAAAAGAGCATTGTTGTGTTTTGGTTAAAAAAAAAATTACTAATTTTTACTATTACTATTTACTATTTTTACAGTGTAAACCCTGCATATGCTTCCAAATATGCTCCCAGAACATTTTCATTTCATTTAAAATTTTTAAATGCTTAATGCATTACCCTTAAAGAAAATAAAACTTGATCTACTCCGGATAAAAATACGAATGAGGGCTCGTTGGAAAGGTCTCCTGGAGATCTACCCAAGAGATATGCAACTTGGAATGTCGCGGGACAAAAGTATTGGGACACCACGACGAGGTGAACGGGTCCCCTTGTGTGAAAACATATATATTTATAAAAATATATATTTATTGCCACAAAAAAGCAAAAAAGTGGATGATATTTGCAGTTTCCGCATTATTGTGGGAACTGACTGATTGCTCGCTGTCTAAAAAAAGTGACCCGTTTTTTTTCCAACATTGCATTAAAATTTGTGTTTGTGTGTGTGTGTGTGTGTGTGTGTGTGTGTGTGTGTGTGTGTGTGTGTGTGTGTGTGTGTGTGTGTG
>JBBPDC010000035.1:754720-766669 GCA_037974485.1 Hemigrammopetersius urotaenia
TGTGTGTGTGTGTGTGTGTGTGTGTGTGTGTGTGTGTGTGTGTGTATGTGTGTGTGTGTGTGTGTGTGTGTGTGTGTATGTGTGGTGGGGAGTGGCTGGGGAGGATACCTGTCAGCAGGGTAGAGCTGCAGCCACCCACGCACTGGCTCAGCAGTTTCTGGAGTGAACCGCGAGCGCTAAGAAGTCAGTGGTAATGGAATTAGCTGTTAGTCTCACACTGACACACTGAGTGCGATGAAGTGTCTTAATTGGCTTACATTGTTCTTTTCATTCTTGGGAGGGAAGCCACAGTGATTGATAATACACTTTTCATGGTGTGTGCATGGGTGTGTGTGTAGTACTGTGTGTATGTAGACATGCAGATAAACGTGTGTATCCACAAGCAGACAGAATATCTCACTGAGCAGGTGCTGTTCAAACCCCGCGATTGTGAACGTCACGCAGGAAGCAGAACAGACTAAAGCCTTCACATTTATTTACTTCACGTCACCACACACACTCGTCTAGCTGCAGGTGCTGTAATTTGGAGCGGTGCATGGTGCGTTCCCCTTGACTCACTGTCTCTTGCTCCATTACCCAGACACCAGTTCCCTGTCCATCATGGTGCAAAGAAACCACAGGGGTCCAATAGGAAGCCACTGGATTGGGTGGCATTGTTATTCGGGGGTGTTAAAATACAAAATAAATAAATAATTAGAATGAAAAATATCCAGTAAGAGCCACAGCCAAGATCCAGCATGACATAGTCCACTGGGACACTCAATACCACCATCAAAACATACCATTTATTCTACTGCACCATATCTGGAGCAGTATCAAAGGCTTATGTCCTGAAATGCTGTGTTTTCATTGCTATCTTGAGGGTGATGTACTATTTAAACATTGTTCAAATTTCAAAATGTAGTCCATATGTAGAAACAAAGCCAGAAAACTGTATCTGCTTTCATTTATTAATCATGGCTGGAGGGCTGGCCCGAATAATTTGAACAGTATTTGTTTTATTCCATTGGTATTCCAGTCTATATTTAGTATTCAGAAACTTCTGTTCTTTTATTTTATTTTATTTTTTTAGGGGGGGGGGGGGCAAGCCGTAGAATTTGCAGACTTACATTACAACACATTTCATCAGAAAAGGTCTTTAAAAAGGACAGGGATTCACAGTTGCTATATGGGATTGTATATATTTACCTGCAGCAATTAAAGCTAAAAGAGCACAGATGCCTAGAACATCACAAATTAGTGCATGACAAGAAACACTGCAATGTAAATTTTACAATAAGAGAGTAATATAAAGGCATGGCCATCTCAAAAATGGGATGTGCTGTGATACCTACACAACAATTACATAACAAATAATAGATTGACAGATAGTCAGTTTGGCTCTGTGAAACAAACCACAACCAAAGCAATTACAGTATTTTGAATTGATAGATTGCTTTTGCCTGGATTGAGTAAAAAAAAGATTGAATCTTGGATGTATTCCAAGTATCACTGAGCACAGTCCTAAAGCCTGGATCCCAGAGCCTTAGACATGTTTGTTTGGTGAATTCAGGGAGGCTGAGGCTCCCAGGCTAGTTCTTCTTGCATTCTGATCGGCTTCCCCATGTTCCAATCAACTCTTTGTAGCTATGATTAAGGTCAACTTAACATGCATGCCACCTTCACTGCTGCTCTCCATGGTAAAAAAAGTGGCAAATATGTCATACAAAAAATAAAAGCACACTGAACGTTTCAGTAGGTCATAGTGAACTACCAGTATGCATGGCTTGGTCTTATACACCAATTAGCAGTGGATTTGGCTGAAACACATAAATTCAATGCTTAGGGATGTCCACATATTTTTGTCCAGATAGCATATCTGTCATGGTAGCAAGAACAGCCTGTTCAATTGTAGAGGTTAGAAAGTGGCGATATAAAGATGAATTATCACTGGGGTTTTTTTTGTTCATAGCATGCAAACATCAACTTGGGGAAAGTAGATGTCTTTGGGGAAAATATGAAGTGTAAGAAAAATAGGATCTAGCTTTCCCCACTTTGATATCTCGTGAACTATTTGATGCAGTGGAGCAGTTAGGTGATGCAGCCATGCCGAGTTACATACAGTATTTGCTCGTGTGCATTAATTCATTATTCCATATAAGTTTAGTGCTCCAGCTTCAGCCACAGCCATATGACGTTAGGCTCACTTTGTCATGCCGTATTTACCGCCTTCTAAAAGGAGAAACAGGGTCATGCTGGAGTCTAATGCAGCCCTCTGTCTGACAATGCCGCGTCCTGCACTAAGGCACAGATGCATTTATGCATGAGGCTGATGGTGGCGGTCGTTTTGCTGCGACGTGTGCAGTCAAGGAGCGGAGGGACGGGGGCGGGGCAGGCGGAGAGGGAGGATGGTATGAGGCAAGTGCGTATGTTGGGAAACATTCACTTTCACGGGCCAATGAGTCAATTCCTGTCATTTAGGAGTGCGTGTCTGCAGAGGCAATAAGATAACGCGCAGCAACATGTTACAGGGTGTCGCAAAGTTGAACGGATGCAATCTACATAGGATATATTTGTAAATCAACTTGCTTTTGATGAGAAGCATTTTTTCCCTTCTTCTTAAAAAAATCTGCTTACTATTGGCCATAAGGAAGGCAAGAGGCAAATATGACTCGTATTCATCACTATTTGGCAGATATTTCCGATGTTGCAGAGAGCAGTTAAATCGTTCTCTGGAAGTGCTTTAAAGTGGCTGAAAGAGTGGGTGTGTGTGCACGTGTGTGTGTGTGTGTGTGTGTGCGACAGCAGAGTGTGTGAAAATTTAATGTGGTGCTGGCGTGTGCGGGGGAGATGACACAGATGTTGCACTGGGGGCCTGTGTGACAGTGAAGCCACCAGACACATTTTCAGCGGAGCAAAACACATGTCTAAGGGCGAGCTAAGGCAAGCGGCAGCAAATCCAAAAAAGCAAAAAAGCAGCAGGGGGGGAGGGATGAGGTGGAAGGGGAAGAACAGGGAGGGAGAGGGAGGCTGGGGGTCCGGAGAAGCACTTTAAAGGGCAAAAATGCTGGTAAGACTGATGCTACATTCACATTACACTCATTAAACACAAGGTGACACCAACGGTTCTTTGAGTGATGACATGTTAGAGACATTTTATTCCCTAAAGAAGCATTTTTGTAATTGTGGAGCTTTTTGATGAGTTTTATTTTATTTGAACTGCTGTTTTAGACTTCATCTTTGTGTGTGTTTGTGTGTTTGTGTCTGTGCAGACATTGCATGAGCATTTTTTTGTGGGATCAATAAAGTTTCCTGATTCTGTTCTATAAGGTACAAATAACCATCACACGAGGTTAAGCTTCATTGCCACTGTAAAGGTTCTTGTTATGTAGAAGTTAAATTTCTTCACACACATCTCAGATCAGGTGGTGCAGGTCCAGGATCACCTGATCATCAACGACAACCCCAGTTGGTGCTGTCTTGTCTTTTGCATACTGAGTAAAATAAATGAAAGAAATGTGAACAAATATTTTACTGTGACAGGCTGCAAAGATACAAGGCTCTGAGATAAATGTATTTCAACCACATTCAGCACCTCCAGTATACTGATCACCGTCTGATCATCTGGAATCTTCTGCACATGCTTATTTACTGGTTTAGGACTTGAGTTAAACATGCTTTGTTCTGCTTGAATGGTTCACATTGAAATGGGTTAAGGGACTGCAAGTAAAAAGAGAATTTTCGAAAGTCCTTTAGGAAGCCTGGAAAACTGTTCAAGACTACATAAAACAATTTGGAAGCAACATATGAATACATATGTTCAAGACTTTTGTGCAGCATTGTTTAAATCTACACAAGACACATTCTGCACCAGGATTGTTACAATGCAAATTGTAAATGCACTAGACATTTGTTCATGGCTTTTGAGTATCCCTCCAAGTTGGGAGTGAGATGCAGCTCAAGGTTCTATAGGTTTTGTTCACCTGAGAGGGTTAAATAGAGCAGGAGATTGACAGGCAGATTGGGTGGCAGGGGCAGTCATGCAATCATTTTCCCAGGGGACTGAGCAGTCGATCTTTGTGCCCAAGACTTGGGTAGTGACCGAAAAATTTAGATCACGAATCCAAGCGGTGAACATGGATTTCCTCTGCAGGGTGGCTGGGCGCACCCTCAGCAGTCGGGTGAAGAGCTTAGACATTCAGGGGAAGGCCTGCACTTAAAGGAGTCAGATGAGGTAGTTCAGCTAACCAGCAAGGGTGCCTCCCTATGGAGGTGTTCTGGGCAGCCAGTAGACCACTGGTCAGACCCAGAACATGCTGGGAAGACTGTATGTCTTTGCTGACCTGGGAATGCCATGGAATCCCCAGGGAAAGCTGGTGGAAATGGCTGGGAAAGAAATGCCTGGACTGCCCTCATCAACCAGTTACTCATGTGGCCTGGATCCAGACAAGCGACAGAAATTGAATGGATCAATGAATGTATGAATGAAAATGCTTTATTTTATATTAAAAAGCTTGTGTATATAATACATTATATAAATTACAATATATGAATAAGTATGTAGCTTTATAAATACTGATTTTTAGCTTCATGCTAATTGCATATATGTAGGAGTTGCTGTTACGTAACTGATGCTGTTCATATACAGTTATCCTTTTTGGCCCTCTTATTATAAATTGCAACAATTTCAAACTTTACAGAACATTAACCATGGATTTAGTTTAGACGTGGCTTGTTGGTCACTAGCGTTAGAGCTTCACAATGAGAAGATCATGGTTTCATTCCTGGATGTGGTGGATGAGGGTCCTCTCTGTGTGGAGTATGTTCTCCCAGTCCAAAAATACCTTTAGGTCAGGTGGGCTGGAGATGCTAAACTGTGCCAACAACAACTGCTGTGAGGAAATAAAAGAGCTAATGGGTTTGTTTTATCACAGCCACTGAAAAATCTAAAGCACTCACTACAGAAAACGTCTGGCAGTTATTGCCAGCAAAAAGAAAAAATATAAATTATATCTCAAAATATTAATTATTTTGCACACATTGTCTGCTAAAACAACCAAAGGAATTCTGTCAAAAGTGTGTTTTCTAAACCTTCAATCCATACTGCAGTCTGAATATAACTGCTGTATTGTGTAAACAGGCTTGAATGATGTCTACAGCTATGTAACATGTTAATAACTACATAACTACGTATGTATAGCAAAGCAGCAACAATAACATTCAACTTTACAGTGAATTATTCTAAAGTTCGGGGAGTCGTTTGTGAAGCTAACTCAGAATAATGGGTAGAAGTTGTCCTGGTTGTGCTTTTTTGGGCAACAAAGTGACGACCCTGCACTTTCTCCCAGAAAAACAGTATCCATCCATCTGCGTCTGCTCACATATTCACGCCATCCCAGTAACCAATGCATCCAAAATGTAAAAAGGGTTTTTGGCTCAGCATGAGCCCCCTCTGCCTGACTTTAATCAGGAATATTGGGAGGCAGTGTGTGAACCTGACTTTTAAAGACGGGCTCTAATCAGACGTGGCCATGAGAGCTGGACCGAGGCCAGGCCTGTGTGTGGGCCTCCCCACATCTATCTTTCTTCATCTCCGCCTCCTCTGCTCTGTCGCTTTGCAACTCTCCAATCTGATTTGGCCTCAGAGAGGCTGGCCATCTAAAACAGGGCATTTTCACTGGAAAAGAACAGCCTTCTTTAAAGAAGCTTCTATCTGAGAGCGATCAATCCTTCACTCCCACCTACAGTCAAGGGAACGTTTTGTCATGTTTTTCTTTCTCCTGACAGATGCTGATAAAAAGCACATTTGAAAGCATTTATGAAAAGTCTGTTTCAGTGACCAAAGCAATTGTCCATGACTTGCTTGGCTTTTGGCTTGGCTTAGCATGTCTTTGCAGAGAATGCTTAGGTATCTTAGCAGCTTTATCACATGATTCTTTGAAACACATTAGGAATAGTTGTCAGGGTAGCATCTCTTGTGCTACATGAGAAGGTAAGAGAGTACATTCATAGCTTAATTGGCATTGGTGAGTTAGATAGGTTGATGCACACCAATGCTGTAAATAATGGATGATGCACATTTACAGAATGTTAACTAGTTCAGCACAGGCAAGGATTTCAACTCAAGAGCTTACAAGCATAATAAAAGGTAGAGCAGATTGTGGCCTGAGGTAGGGAACATAAATCTTCTATATTATGTACCATCTTTCAGTTAAATACATGCATAACTATCTGCCTATATATATATGTGTGTGTGTGTGTGTGTGTGTGTGTGTGTGTGTGTGTGTGTGTGTGTGTGTGTGCAATGTATATTTATACAGTATTATGATAATACTGTATAAATATATATAAATACATTTATATGTATACAGTATTATCATAAATGTTGAAAATATTTAAATAACTATTATGTATAACTATTCACAATTATTATTAAATATGTTCCATAAAATTCATATACTTACAGTTCCTCTCCATCTGCGCCACTTTCAAAACAATGAGCCACACACCACTTCCTTCCACCTCCGCACTCACACACGCTTGACTGGGCTTCTCACACCACATGTTAATTTTTCTTCTTGTGTTTAATATATTTAGTTATTCTGACTTTCAAGCGACAACATTTTTTAAAAAATGCCATTTTAAAAATCCCAAACACCGTAAAGTTGATATATATATATATATATATATATATATATATATATATTCTTTTCATATATCTGATTCTACACAATGTATGATCTTGAAAAAAGCTTCCTGTGAACAAAGGAAAAATTATGATCCTTTGGAAATATGTTGCTTATGTTTTTTGTTGTAAAGTGTAGGTTTTCTTATAATTATCTGGCATGCTTGTACCCCCCCAACAGCAGCTCTAGCTCGGTTCCAGAATGGTCTTTGCTGCTTCACCTTCCAACATATTCTTTCTTTCATAAGCGGCCCCCAACCCTCCCTGCTCGGTGGCATTCTGTGGGAATACAATATAACAATAGGCTTAAAAATAACAATTGACCTTAACTAACAGTGGGTGGAAATGTTGCAGAAAGAGTGTGAAGTGTAATTTGCCATGGCTGGTTACCATGTAAAGAGCCCAACCACAGCATTCTGGAACGCAGCCATGCTATGTGCGCTCTCAGAAAAACACCAAACTACATGAACTCCACCTTATTTTAATTCTTCGTTGTGCTTAGGCTCCACTGTTTGTGAACTGTATTCATAATTTCAGCTGCAGACAGGGTCAGTGTGTGCTGGCCACTTTGTTTTGTTCTGCAAATTGAATAATGCCAAGCCTGTTCTTGGAGATCAGAACACTCTTGAATTTCATGTGTTTTTATCACAACTCACATTATTTTTTTACACATGTTTAAATAAACTTGTGATCATGTGAATAAAGTGTGTTCAAATGCGTGGTCCTATGCCGTGTCATTTCGCTGATCTTGTGGGAACTTTTAACATGTTTTTTTATAGACAGTTCACATGTAAAACAAAAGACTTTGCCAGAAGGGCGAGTCCCTGGAAATTGCATCTTTGTTTATATCTGAATCGCATCTCACTTTTTCTTTTAACAAAAAATCAAATCCACACATATATACATATACATAGTATGTGTGTGTGTGTACCTTGAGAAAGAGAGAGAAAGAGATAGAGAGTGTGCTACTGTCCAACATGTGCTTCTACAGGATTTTTACTTTTCTGTCACAGGGAAATAAAACAGACCTTTAAAATGCCCTGAAATCAGCTATAATAATAATGTTTTAAACTTACTTTGAAAGTATAAGGGTATTTTTGCCTTTTCCTGTAAAGTCAATATTTTAGCGATACTTCTAATCCTGTGAACCCTATCCAAACATATAATAAGTGTTATCCAATTTTATCTCCACAATGATAACTTCAACAAGGTTATAAAATTATGAACACACATATAACACAGAGTTCAACCTGGAGAAGACTTCTTAGGAAAATAATATGAATGTAGTCTGGACAACATCAGGTTTTGTAGTGTTTGTGTTTGTGTATGTGTGTGTTTGTATGTGGGAGTGGAACGTGTCAGGGTACTTTACAGCAAGGCCGCCATTTCATGAAGCGTGTGTGAGCTGCAACGTGTGACTGCCAAGGTAACAGGCTTGGGTGGCAAAACACAACATATCATTCTGCAAACACGTTTCCATCATGCTCACACACACACACACACACACACACACACACACACACACACACACACACACACACACAATAACAATGTTCTGGATCAGGCTACTTTCATTTGTGAATTATGGCACTGTAAAAGCAGAAAAGTGGGTGAGTGCCGGTGTGTAATTACATTTCTGTGTCACCCCTTTGCTCAACCTGCAGTATGTGTGTGTGTGTGTGTGTGTGTGTGTGTGTGTGTGATGGCATTAGAAAAAGAAATCTGTGTTTTAGAGCAGGCTGTAATGCTGGGTTTGCTAACACTGTGTGTGGGAGTATGTGTGTGCATGCTCTTGTGTGTGTGTGTGTGTGTGTGTATATTGGTGTATTAGTGTGAGAGCATGTCCTCGCCGGGTGTTCTCTTGAGTGAGCGCCTCGGCAACCAATCTAAATTAAAGTGATAACAACAACTTATTTGAAGGTAATTATGATAGATTGTGCTCTGTGAAATTAATGAGGGGGCGTATGTTTTCATCTGCACAATTAATAAACCAGGGTCCTGAAGAAGAAGGGGAGGCAGAAGAAATCCCTCTCAGGTCAGTGCCATGAGTCATTAGGGCTGAACATGCAAGCACACATGCAGATATGGCTTGATTGGCTTGATTTGGCTTGATGGCCAAAACTCTACCCCTTATCTTCCCTTGAGTGTGTACCTATTTCTGTGTTAGTATTTGGTAATGTGAGGGTATTATGAGGGTCAACTGACAACTAAAACAAGAACTCATTAAACTTTTATACCAAACATGCACACTCCAAAACCAAGAAACACAAACCCACAATTAATACTAAATCCCCAGCTGGCTGGAAACCCTTACTGGCAGGGAAAACCCACACACCCGTGTCATAACAAGTGGCCCCATTGTTCAAGTAATGGTAGCCTCTAGTGGAGGAAGGGTGGAGGCGGGAAACGTGGATACGGCCAGGGTGACCCATGTGGGTCCCGCATGAACTCATGAACCACTGACCGGGGATGGCACAAAAAGTGGTTCTTCTGTGGTGCTGTGTATGGAACACTTTAGATATTCTTTAGATATGTGATTGTAAAGAAGCTTTAAAGGGTTTAAACAACTTATTATTATTCTCTTTATTCTTTATTTTTATAGTTAAAATCAAACATTTAAAATGTTTGGGGCACCCCCAAACATTTCATGGACCGTGTCCAATTAAAAACTCTGAAAATGTATTTAATGTAATTAAAGCTTTTGCAGTGAAATCCTTTATGTACTTTTGATGTAGCTACACTGGCCATCAAAAGTCCAGGGACACCCAGCCTTTATAAATGCTTTTAAAACATAGCTGTGTGCAAATGTTTCAGCACTCCAGTTTTCTGAACCTTTTTGTGAATGTTTCTGCAACTTGTAATGTGCCTTTTCAATGAACCAGTGGTGCTTCTGTGGCTTCTGTATTTTTTTCATTTCAAAAGACCACTTGGCATCCCCAAACTTTTTATGGACTGCGTCTATGAAAAAGAAAATGTGAAAAATTGTTACATGTAATCAAGAGTTTGCAGAGAAGCCTTGACCAGAGCACCTTGAAAATAAATGCGCTCACTGCTTCTGAATCAGAACCCATTCAGCTGTGGCTGGCCAGCAAAGGTGGCATAAGCACTCTGTTATGGAATTTCCGTTTATCAAAAATAAATTGCAGCAGGTCATTGAAATAGTGACAAAAAATTAAATTGCCATCAAGGTCGTATGTCCTGTCCCTCCTTCAGCCTCACACACTGGCGCTGGATTCCTGAAGTGAGGTTGGTTTAGACCTGCTGTGCATCTGTGTAGCACGGCTAGGGAAGCTAGCAGCAGGCAGGCGGAGAGGAGGCACAGATCGATTGCTTTAACACACGCGCCGCACGCAGCTTGTGCTTCTCTCCACAAGCTCCTTATCAAAGACTAGCCTCCGTCCGTTTGATCTGCTATGCGGCGCTGAGGAAAAGATAAGACAGGAGGTCTAGGGTTCTCTTTTCACTTCCTGAGCACCTGCTCGCTAGCCGAGCTGACCGGATCTGACACTTGCTGGCCTCTCGTCTCGTTCCTGAAGAATTTCACTAGTAAGAGGCATGAACCAAGGATATGTTTTCCTCTGTCTATGCTGATTACTGTCATCTGATCAGGCTTCTCCAGCTGCAGCCTGTATTTTTTTCTTTCATTGCTGGTTCAAACACTTGATTCAAATTGACAGTTAATAATGCAGTTGTTCAAAGGTGGAACCAGGTGCATTATGCTGTGAAACAGGTGCATTATACTGTGAAACTTCATAAGTTTTGGTCAAATTAGCAAGCAAATTTGACCAAAATGAACATGATTATCGTGATTTATCTACTGACTTCATTAGGGAAATCATAGACGAGGTGGTCTCTTGACTATATATGTCCACTAATAGCTACTTATAGCTGCTAGCTGTAAGTGACTCTGAATAAGAGTTATTCAGCACGCTCCACACTTATTCAGCATTATGTATTAAGATACATTTCATTTTATGTGATCACAAGTAGTCAGGGAGGCGTATTACTGTAACATTTAAATTGGACCTTAATGTACCAACAAGTAAAGCCAGACTGTTCCTTTATTCTCTCCTGTAGTCGATCAGATGATCCCTCACTGCAGTCTTAGATCATGGGTGCTGGAACCATTATAGCAGGGTTGGACACCCCCCCTCCCTTCTTTTCAAAGGCATTTGTTTCATACACACACACACACACTTTCTGTTTCCTGGACAAAAGCCATAATAGAGTGACAATCCATCCAGTGTTTTTCCCCACCTTTTGATCTATGAATGCTGGGATAGGCTACAGCACCTCCCCATGACCCTGCTTTAGGATATATGGTTCAGATAATGGATGGATGTATATATTCATCGCTGACTAACATCTGTACTTAGAGCTGTCCACTTAGGATTGGATCACCCAGCACACATTTAAATAAAGACGAGGGAAGATCAGTCCGAGGTGCAGGTAACAAGAAAGTCAAGATCAGCACACGTAGGTCAACTCCTGAGTCAATACAGTCAAATCTCAAGTAGAGTTCTGAGTCAATTCAGACAAATCTCAAATCGAGTCCCAAGTCAATACAGACAAATCTCAAATCTAGTCCCAGTCTATACAGGCAAATATCAAGACAAGTCCTGAGTCAATACAAGCAAGTCCCAAATCCTTGATCAATACAGACACCTTTCAAGTCGAGTCCTGAGTCAATACAGGCAAGTCTCAAATTGTATCCTGAATCAATATAGGCAAATCTCAAGATAAGTCCTAAGTAAATACAAACAAATCTCAAGTCGAGTCCCAAGTCCATACAGGCAAGTCTCACGTCCTGAGTCAATACATGCACATTTCAAGTTGAGTCCTGAGTCTTAAACCATTTCTCCTCATGCATTCTTCAGCAAATTGAATACAAATTCAACACTGAACAACATATTATGATGACTATAATGTAACCCATTTAAATGAGGGAGTAGTATGTGGGAAATTGTCATTAATGTCATCAACATTAAAGGGAGCAGTCAAGGCCTAAAGGTTAGAGAAGGGGGAACAAAAAGCCACCAGTATGATTCCCTGGACTGACAGGAAAAATGTGTGTGGGGTGAAAGCACATCACTTTCACTTCCCTCTCCATCTATGGCTGAACTCCCCTCACCTAACCCCTAAAACTCCTCCCTGGCTGCCCCGGGCTCACAGCCTAGTGTGTGTGTGGTAATTGCTCATGACTCTTACAGTGTGTGTGTGTGTGTGTGTGTGTGTGTGTGTGTGTGTGTGTGTGTGTGTTTGTGTGTGTGTGTGTGTGTGTGTGT
>JBBPDC010000035.1:785340-795926 GCA_037974485.1 Hemigrammopetersius urotaenia
ATAGATAGATATATATATACATAGCATGAGGCTCTTCCTTTTTATGATCCCTTTTAAGTTTTTTCTTACAGGCTTTCTCATTAGGGAAAGTGCAGAAACACAGATTTTGCATGTTGCTAAAAGAAACACTTTTGATTTCTTGAGTTGAATCATCCTCTAACCTTTTTGTTTTTCTTTCAAAGCAGAGAAAGCAGTGCAAGGAAGTTTACAAAGAACAGGACATATTGTGTCTGGAACAAAATTTTGCATCTCTATTCTTGTTGTTGTTTTTTTCTTTTTTTCAAAATTCATTAAATTAACCTTAACTGACATGGAAGAATGTTTTTCCTTCTCCTATCACATTTTTGGAGGTTTTTGTTTCATCTGGAAAAAACATTATTTAATATATAAAATATAAAATATATCTCTTAAAGGTTAACAGATCTTTCATTACAACAGGTACTAAAAGGTATTAAATTTGTCGACCAATACGTTACATTGGTTACAAATATTTACAGTGAAATATCCAGCAAACACTCGAATAATGAACCTCTACTATTCACACAACTAGATCACATTCATATGATTACTAGAAAATGAACCACAACTTTATTACTGTATGTAAAGGTTTTCTCCTGTTTTTACCGTTCACCACATGTTAGGGTGGTGGAGAAGCAGAGCTGTGAGCCTACTCTGAGTACACAATGGGTGCACTTCACCTGATTACAGACAGCACCAGATGATTAATGCCACCACTGTAAAGACTGGCTCTGACTTGAAAGAATTTTAAGAATAAAAGGACTAATTTCAAGGAAAAAGGAAATTGTTTTCACTTTTTTCAATATGAAAGAGTTCGATGTAGTATGTAAAGATTTTTTGAGTTTCAAAACTTACTGTTCATTCCACAGTCCAAATGGTTTGTCCTCTCCAGTCAATACATTTCAGTTTGAAAAGGATATGTATTGACATCCATTGTCCATTCTTGATGAAGAATTACAAGTATTGTTTTATGAATGTGGCACAATTCAAGGGCAGGTAGAACAGGGATGATTTACATATATTAGTCTCAAGGCACAGTAATTCCAAATTTTACCTGCTCAATATTGAGAAATAAGAAGAGGTTGGAAAGTATAAAGTATAAATTATAAATGCAATTTATGACTGGTCAATAAAACCACACAAATGTCATCAGTGGGATATGAACCTTTAAACCCTTAGGATTCTAGGATTTTAAAGTCTGCAATTAACAATTTACTATTCGCTGCTAAATGTTGATCAGACAAATATCTGATCAGTCTAATTAGACCAGTAGTGGTGCGTCATTATTTGATGTATTGTGCAACCCCCCTTAGCAGTGCTAATTCCTCCCACCTGCTGAGTCCAACATTCACAAAGCTTCACGTGCCAACTGAAAGAGATGTCACCTATGCCTGCTAGCCGACGTTTTCTTTGGCACATGACAAAGTATTATTCAAACAGACCTGTATCTGAATCAGATAAGGCAGAAGCTTCAGCATCTCGCAGACTCCTCGCTGTTCAATTTCCTCCCAGTATCCCTGCGGTGCAAGCGAATGATGTAGCTGACTGCAAGCCAGGTGCCAGGCTGCTGATACACCGAACAAAGCGCACAGCATGCCCTGAGCGCTCTCAGGGGAGGGGGGGGGCGCTGATGAAATTCAAATCCAGAGATTTATTTATGGATTAAAAGATTACTTGAGAAAAGGTAACAATGTATATGAGCCAGGTGATGACACATAATGGCATAATGAAGTGTGTCCTTGCAGTCCAGCGAATGGAGGCGATACTTCTTAATAAGGGGAAGGAGAAAACAATGGTGGAAACAATGGGGAATACACATGCATGAGAGCACATACACACTTGTAGATGCTCACATATACACAATAACAAATGCTGAAGGCACTGGCAATTGCAAATACACGCCAGATATAAATATTTATGCATGTCGTTGAATTAATTTACAATTCACTCGAAGCCAAAGATTCAACAGAAGCTCAACCATGCACTAGTGATACTGTATATCAGATATGTTATATTAATATCTATACTCAGAGTGGCAAGATGTGCATGTAACACGATGGGAGCCCTCAGTGCCTTCAGTCTTCAGAGAATTTCTAAAGATGACCCTACACGTTAAGGAGTTTAATGTGGCATGGAACTAAAAATAATAAAGTTTTGCATGTTATGTTGCTCGCATGAACCCTGACTGAATGATAGACAGTTGTACAGTTGTGCTCATAAGCTTACACACCGTTGCAGAATGTATTTCTTATCCATTTTTTCAGAGAATATGAATTATAACACAAAAACCTTTCTTTCACTCATGGTTAGTGGTTGGCTGAAGCCATTTATTGTCAAACAACTTTACTCTTTGTAAAGCATAATCACAACACAAACTACTCAAATGACCCTTATCAAAATACCCTGGTGATATGGCCTGATAACATGCACACAACTTGACACAAATGGGTTTGAATGGTTATTAAAGATAACCATCTTTACCTGAGATCTGTTTGCTTGTAATTAGTGGAAGTATATAAAAGGTCAATGAGTTTCTGGACTTCTGACAGACACTTGCATCTTTCATCCAGTGATGCACTGACGGTTTTTGAAGTAATGGGGACAGCAAATGAATTGTCAAAGGATCTGCAGGAAAAAGAAATTGAACTCTATAAAAAAAAGGATATAAGAAAACTCTAATTAAGAAGTGGAAAATTAGGGCTTCTGTTGAAACCAAACCATGGTCAGGTAGACCACAACTGGCCAGGATCCAAAGAAAAACCCACAAATAACTTCAGGTGAAATACAGAACTCTCTGAAAACATGGGGTGTGGCTGTTTCAAGATGCACAATAAGGAGGCACTTAAAGAAAGATGGGCCACATGGTCGAGTTGCCAGAAGAAAGCCATTACTACGCAACTGCCACGAAGTATCCCACTTACAATATGCAAAACAGCACAGAGACAAGCCTCAAACCGTCTGGCACAAAGTCGTTTGGAGTGATGAGACTAAAATTGAACAATAATACTAAAAACTAAAAAAGATCAATAATAATCTCCTCTCTTAGTATTGGTTATTTACCAATAGCCTTTAAACTAGCAGTTATTAAGCCTCTATTAAAGAATCCAAGTCTTGGTCCACATGAGCTTTACTGGCCTATTTCTAACCTACCATTTTTGTCTAAGGTTTTGTGGGCCAAAAGTCATGTTTGCTTCTGCATAAGAATTGCATATATGAACAATACCAAAAATTGACCACATTAGTCTGATATCATCAAGACTACATCGGCTTCCAGTCTAATTTCATATTGATCAGAAATTTCTGCTTTTAACATGTAACAGCTCCACTTCAAATATCTTTGAACTAGTTACGAACCTTCACACTTACCCCTGTGTCATTAAAGGAATAGACTATTGATGTCTTTTCTTTAAACACACCTTGACCATCTTGTGCTTGGCCACACATCTGACCAGAGGACAGACGTATATGCCTGATATGCACCTCTGATAGCCAGTTTACCTGCAATAAACCTCGTTTTACATCAGTCTAGCCATCAGAGAGGGCAATTCTGTTTGGGTCCCGGAGGGCAGAACATTTCTCTGCTCAAACGTGCCCAGGAAACCTGGTAATTACCGAATTTACCACATTTTGCTCGACAATGGCTCTCCTAGAATGAACTGATATCTGTGTTTACTCCTGAAGCAAGAGGCTGTACTTACATGACCTCAGCAAGAAAAGCTTGGCAAGTTCAATTAATATTAGAAATATCATGTTTTATTGAAGTACCCCTTTCAGGTAGTGTTTGCCAAATGATAACCCAAAATGTCTATGTTCACACAGCTTAATGATTTCCCACTTCCGATACTTCCATCAGGCCCAATTAATCACCTAATTAATGTGCTCTTCATGATCTGGATCGAGAGTGTTAGAGCGGGGCCAGCACTAAACCACGCAATTTAGGGTAACTGTGGAACTGTGAATGGGAAATTCACCGCTGTACTGCCTCGCACAGTTGGCACAGCAGGTTCTAACAAGCACACATTCAGACCACAAATCAAATCACTCACAAATCTGCTCCCAGTGAGAGCGTACTGAAAGCTGAAGTTCATTCTGAATTAATTCATTTTTTTTTACTCAGGTCTGAGGGTGTAGACACTCACCAAAAGCGTACAATAACTAAACACACTAAACCCATGCCCCCAGCATGCACTGCATTTTAGAAAGGTTTTATCAGCCATGTTGGTTATTACACCATATTGGTTATTTTGGAAATATGTACAACCTAGAGAGTATTTCACATGCAGCAATTTTATCCAGATGATATGGTGGTATGATAATGTCACACCAGTATACTAATCACCTTAAGTTATTTGTTCTGGTTAAATGGTTCATACGCTGGTCACTGTCTATCATAACAAACAAAATCATTCCTCTGAAACTGGCCAGGTTCAGGGACTGGACTGGAAATGAGAATCATTGAAAGTCCTTCAGGAAGTCTGGAGAACTGTCCCTATAGTAAAAATACAAGAAAGTTTGGCTCTTCAGAAACAAAATATGAAGAAACGAGGGGCAAAATAATAACAAAATACTTTTGCACAGAACTGTATATACTGCTGTAAATTGTGCATTCTTGAGGAAAATGGTTCAACTAATTTTTATAGTAATTTGTTGTAATATTTTAAAGCATGTTGTGAAAATTGAGGGTGGGTTATACATGTATTTTTTGTAATAAAGTAAGTTAAAATTAAAATGCCTGTGCACACACATTTTTATACTGAACATTTTACTGAGTGTGTAGTAGTAACACCTTTTCCCCTGTTTTCATGTCTTTCACCGTGTTTCTGTATTTCCATGTGAGTTTGTTGTTTTGGTCTTAGCCCTACATTAGCCCTCACTAGCCTTTGTTATCCTGTTTACCTGTGTATTGTTCTTGTCTCCTCCCCTGCTCAGGTGTTCCCATTGTCCAGTTAGTATTTATACCTCTGTGTTTCATAATAATAAAGTTGGTGTTTACATCCTTTTCTACACCGTTACACTGAGCTTTATCTGTTTTCCACAGAATGAGATAAAACATTACAGTGTAAATTTACAGCCAATCTTTAGAGTGTATTTTATAATACAACACTATAAACAACATAAACAAGCATAAACAACAGCTATGTAATAGCTTTTCTAATATAAAAGCAGCTGAGATTGCAGCACTAGGGGCTGTGTTACTTAATAAAAAGTGTGAAAGACCTCAATGTGAAGGTGTTGAGCTGTTTTTCCTTTTTTTCTTGTGGAAAGTTTAATGCCCAGACCTGGCCTTGCTTCCCTGCACAACTCAGTAATTTCCTCTCTGAGAAGGTCAGCTTGTCGTGTCTGAAAGTGTTCTCAGGTCCAAGAGCTCTTCTAAGCATGCTGCCCTTGAAGCCCTCAGTTCACCAACTCTGGCCCCTCACGATACACCGTCCTCCTCTCTTCAATGTCACGGGCCAAAGCGCCAGCATACAGAATACAAATAACAGCAGGGGAGTCGTGAGGAGAACACACACACCCTCGCACACACATACCTGGACATGTATACAAACAAAACCGATGAAAAAGCCACCTTCCGAGAGAAATTTAACAGACATGGCACTTCTCAGTCAATAATAAACACACAAAAAAGGTCAGAGGAAAGTCTTTGCAGTGCATAGTGATGACCAATGTTTCTTTTATGTGTTCCAAAATTGGACACACAATTTCACTTTGCAACTAAGCAGAGCATCTCTAATTGGTTTTCATGCACTACACACAAAGCAAGAGGGCACTTTAGATGTACATCTATGGCGCTTTAGTTACTTTCAGTATGGGAAATGTGTTATCACATCAAAGGAGTTCTATGAAGGAACAAAAAAGGTAAGAGGGGTACCATTAATGGAATCCAGTGTGTGTGAAATCTTCAAAATAGGTGGACAAAATAAGCAGCAAATAATTTAGACATGTGTATAGTATAAGGATATAATACAGAATACACTGTATTTCGTGGCAGAAAATAATGTGTGCTGTAAAGAATATGGCAAATAATTAAGTGCCGCACTTTATGCATTCAATTTAGTGCATAAATATCAAAACTAATAAAAAGAAAAATGAACTTTTTCAATATCTGCTAGCACCCTCCAGGGGATTAAAATATGTTAGCATTAATCTTATGATGGTTCACAAACATTTTGTCACATTTTCTACATTAAACAAGGACATCTGTAATGCATGTGAAGTTTGTAACAGACCTTAACATGTATTGCTTGTGTACCACAGTTTTACAGTCACTCTTTCAGTCCCGGGATAGAACTACAGCTGCTGTTCACCAATTCTAACACCTGGAATCTGGATGGAGAACAATTCGTATTCACAGTAAGTACCAAACTATGACAGGTGTTTCCTGTCATAAAATTAGCCCAACCTAAATGTAGATCAAAACATGACTGGCTGCTTTCTGTCACATCATCATTATGTTGTCAATCAAAGCTGTGAAACCTTCTGTCCTGCTGACCAATGGAAGAGCTAGCTTTGCTATACATACATTGATAACGCTTTTGTTTCCAACCTAAAGTTAGCAAAGTAATAAAAATGATTATTGCAAATACTATAAGCATGACAATCTCATTTGTATTTTTGTTCCCATAAAATATAAGGCTTTCTCTGAATACCTCT
Source organism: Hemigrammopetersius urotaenia (assembly GCA_037974485.1). Lineage (NCBI taxonomy): Eukaryota > Metazoa > Chordata > Actinopteri > Characiformes > Alestidae > Hemigrammopetersius > Hemigrammopetersius urotaenia. The sequence goes on from JBBPDC010000035.1 coordinate 792,013, forward strand.
GAATACCTAGAAGGCCTAAGGGTTCCTGAATTATATACTTTTATAGTGGAAGAATACAGTGCGCCATTTCAACTACAAAATAGTGAGGCATAGAGCATAGATAAGAAGTTCATACATGCCATAAGCATGTAATAATATAGTATGTAGCTTATGAACAAAAAGACAGGACTTGTCCAACACTATTACCATAAATGACATTGGATTGCCATTAATACAACCATTTTTTGCTACATGTGTACGCCAGCCTCACACCCACGCTTGTGAAATGTGGAGAAAATAAGGAAAAAAGAGGACTGCTGAGTACAACAAACGCAACTCTGAGCAGCACAGGCTTCACTGCGAACAAATTGGTGTGGCTGCTCAGTAAACAGGCTGAGACAGAAAGAGGACGATCTCGGAAACTACAGCTTCGACACGCTTCATGGAGGAATGAGAAGGAGCGGCGCCACTGCAAAATTTAGGCTGACATTTCCACTTGAACCCAAAACCTGGCAGCTCAAAATCTGACTTTTGAGTACACATTCTTTGAATGTCACAGCGCTTGCCCTGTTTTTACTATGTGTGCTGCAAGTGGGTGTAAGTGTAATATCTACCCAGGCGCAATGCAGTGTCTGAAAAAAGCCCAGAACAGTAAGAAACACACACGAGGCTGCATGCATTTGCAACGCTTGATATTCTGAAGCAATGCTAATTGGAATGCTGCTACTCCATCAAAGCAGGGAACAAAGAGAGACTTAATATAGGATTGATACCTGATTCATAGCTCCACAGGGCTGTGTTTATGAATCATACTCTCCTTCCCTTTCTTAAGAGTAAAACACATTCAGGGCTGCCATTTTGTTAACGAGTTATATAAAACTCAAAACGAGCTTAAAGCTGAAAAATCTACTAATTTGTTTGACAGTTAACAGGAGCAGTTAAGTATGAAGAAGCTGAGCATGTTTACATGGTCAGGGGTTGAAAATAAAAGAGAACGCACCTATAACAGGCTATTTTAGGCTTTAACAGTCAGATTGATCTCATTAATTAATGAACATAAACACTCTTTTGTTTGCTGTTGTTCAAACGCGACATGAGTGCTAAAACTCTCCCTCGTGGGGAATGTCCAGACTGCTGAACACATTTTTAAAATGACCTGTAGATGTTTTTCATTCAGATTGGGAACTAATCACCAAGCAGCGTAATTAAGATAAATATTAATCTTTTACTTTTTTAAAGTAAATGATTATAATCAAGTAGTTATGATTGCCCTATTTAAAACCTATTCTTTGTTCTTTACGGTCTGTTGACGTGTTAAAAGTGAAATGCAATTGCCTCTTGAGGTCTAAAGAAATGGAAATTTACCAGTTAAATCTAAACTAACAATCCCAGGAGTAACAACCCAATTAAATATGGTACATAAACCTATATCAAGAAACAGAAAGCAATATCAGTTCCAACAAACCTCTGCTTTCTGTTTTGTTTTTATACAGTGCAGAGGGAAATACCAAATATCCATGCCAGTCAGTATATGCTACTCTGTTGTCTATAAAATACAGTATTAGTAGTTATCTAACCTGTTATCAAATATCTTCTTTCATTTAGATAAAGCGTTTAACATACCGATGTCAGTAAATGCTTAGAATTGGTAGTTAACCCTTTTCAAGCTCAAGGAGCAGAAAAGTGTGGTTAGGAGCCCATTTTAGTCATTGTGCTTGGTTATCTGAGTTATATGATGTTGGTAGAGGGGGCTCATCATCTAATGCTCATGATTACAAATTATGATGCTCTTTGTTGATACTCTTTGTAGTTGATTTGTCGGTGTGGCTATGTGTATCGCCTTATTGGCCTATTGCTCAACACTGTTTTTAACTTTTTATAAAGGCTGGAAGGGTAATAAGGGCAATATGCTTTCATCTGTTGTGGGGCAGTGTCAGATCAGATTGGAAAAGTAGGACAGCAAAACTTTAACGGACACATGTAACCCGAATGATTATAACTAGAGAGGTTCTGATATTAGTACTTGCGGATCTTACTGAACTAAAGTCCAGTCCAAATGACCACTTCTAACAAGCCTTGAGCAACAGTATTTAAGGAGAACTGCCTGGCTTGTAATTCTGGCCTCGCTAGTTACATGTTTCCTTGAATCTATACCTTTGTGATCTTACTTTTCCAACCAGATTTTTTCTTCAATCCTTTGGCTGTACATCACTACTTTTAGTGTACCTTTCCCTTGTATAAATAGATGCTGTATCTGTAATGTTCTTGCAGTTGTAGGTTTCCAGCTATTCTTGTCTTTGTCCTTGATTGTCCCCTGATTTCTAGATCCTCAGTCCAATCTTGAGCTTGTTTCTCCATTTCTGGCTATGGGTCTGTTTGTGTTAAATCTGTCTGTCTGTTCTCTGACCTTTGGTCTAATTATGGTTTTATGGAAATGTTCTAATAAACAGGTACATGCATACCCAATGGCTCTATAAAAGAAGGACCTTTAAATTAATCTTCTACTGAAAATACCTTTGACTTTTAAAGTTGAAAGTCATTCCTATTTGAAAATAAAGGCACATCGAATCAAATTTGCACCATTAGCAGCATCCAGGAAGCGACCAGGAGCCAGAGATAGAGCCACACATTTCAGGGTGAGCAACTCCCACAGAGTTCAAACTTATCTCAGGCCTGTCTAGACTTCAGAAAAGGAGGCCAAGGGGGTGGAAGAGTGGGAAAAAGGCAAAAAGGCCATCAGAGGGGATTTTTTTTCCTTCTACCATGCCATCTAAAGCCCAGGGTGGTGGATCCAGAGTGGCAGGCAGCCTCAGAAGTCAGGCTGAGTTGCAGAGACGAGGAGACGAGAGTTGTCCTGCTGTCACTGTGTTGCTCCGTTGGACCTCAGAAGATGCTCTGCATCCCTGGGGAGCCATTTCAGAGGGAGCTGAGCGCGGGCGTGGCTGAAAAAGTGCCTGAGGTCGGACTGAGAACTGTGTGTTGATGCAGAGGTGGCCAGGCAGTTGTGAGTGACATTGACACTCTTTAAGTGTCGAGTTTCTGAAGGCCTGCTGCTCGCCGCCGGTGACAATATCACGACAACCGCAGCTCATCTCACCTCCTTCAAGGTTCCAGCCGCATAGCCTTGAGGTATTTCCTGTAGACAGTGGATTCTACATGGAAACATCATGTCCATTCAAGCTGAAGGGACATATAAACCCTGCCTTTTGTTCATTTTAGAAACAAATTAAATTTGGAGTCTACGGTTGGAAAACCCATAAACTACAATAGTAGGTAAAGGACACATTAGCTACATATGTCAAAATTACCACAAAAACAGAAGACGTGACAATATGTAGACAGTAACATAGAAAGACATGCAAATGTATTTGGATAATATCGCCTTGTAATATATCTTGTCATTATGTGCAATTGTCTTACCATGTGAATTATACTACAATTATACTAGAAAACAATTCTAAACCACTATATGTGTTACTGGTAATTAATTTACTGTTTTTTATCTACAGCATTAAAACCTCAGCATTTTGAGCCTATAACATAAGCTATTTCCTCCACGATCATCAATTAGGTTTTCTGATTCATGCATCCATCATCTGTACTAATCAGGGTTGTGAGGATGCCAGAACATCTCAAATTCATCTGACATGCATGTCTTTGGACTGTGGGAGGAAACCTGAACACCCAGCAGCAAACTCTACACAGAAAGGACCCCTGGTCACTCTGGCCAAGAATTGAAGACCTTCTAACTCTGTGGGTACTCACTGTGCTACCATGCAACCCAACAATAATATTTGCAATCCTACTTTACATATTTTCACAAAACTGTGTGCATTTACAGCAAAATGTATCAATAGTATTGTCACGAGGGCTGGATGGTATTGGCCCTCGTGATTTACCTCGGGGCAAGGAACAGGCAGGCAGACAGGAGTCCA
>JBBPDC010000035.1:796026-809981 GCA_037974485.1 Hemigrammopetersius urotaenia
GTTTTCTGAAATGTCGTTGTGTTTCTGAAATGTCGTTGTGTTTTATGAAATGTCGTTGTGTTTTGACCTTCAGGGCCACCGTACTTTTAAGTCTCAAAACTTTTAAACCCTGAGAACAGCTAGCTGACTAACCCTCCTGGTTTGTGCTGCTTTTAGTGTTAGGCTAGACTTCTTCTTCCTGTTTTAGCAAGTAAAAGTGCATATTGCCACCTAGTGTGCTGTCAGAACTGGAAGAGCAGAACAATGCCCTTTGTTTATTGAAAATACCTCAAATGTGCATCACTTTACCAGAAACAAATTTAATTTAGGCAATTATCATAATCAATTTATCACCAAGGTCCACTTTCTACAGCACCTCTTCTCCTGCTTTGTTGAATTTAAATGTACTTGTCTTTTGTGTAGAAAAAATCCAAACCAAGCTAGCTCCACAACAGCTAAACAAAAGGTAATGGGGGTAAAATAACAACCAGAAGGTCCTCTGAAAGTTCAAACAGCCATTATGAGCACAATCATTATGCCTCCTCCACTACAGAAAATGTTCACCGTGCTGATTGCAGAACATTAGCATGAAAAGAGTTCATTTATGAGCCAGTAATAGATTTGTCTGTTTGCCAGTCTTACTCAGAACTGTAGTGCTTCTGAAAGTACCTTGGAAGGCGATGGGCAATTGAAAAAAAGGTCAAGCATACTCTGCCAGGAGATTTAAACACAGTATTTGGTCACTTTTTTTTTTCCCAGGGTGCCATGGAAGTTTGATCATTCTTTTCTTTTTTAAATCACAAATTTGAAGGAGCCTTTCATTCCTTTATTCTTCCCTTCCAAGTATAATCCAATTAGAGACTACTTCACATAACTTCTGATGTTCATAAGGTTGTAATGAATACACCACCTGGGAGAAACACGCTTGGATGCCCAAAGAACTCCCAAGTACACACAAATGCACGCCCACACCCTCCAGATACCCTCAGATAACCTTGGTTTGTATGATCAAACGTGATGAACCACTTTGAAGTTGAAGACCCTCAACAGTGCTTGCCTTTTTCTCCACTGAGTGAAGAACACTGGGAGAGCCATTTCTGATCCACAATTAATATTCATCAGAAGTGGGCATGCTTGGTTTTGTGTATGTGTGCGTGTGTGTGTGTGTGTGTGTGTGTGTGTGTGTGTGTGTGTGTGTGTGTGTGTGTGTGTTTAGGTGGGTGTGTGTGCGTACTTAATACATCTATTGTTAAATTCATGAACTGAATAGCTGCTTCAGTCTACTACTATGGTTTCTCAGAGAAGATGGATGCATATCATAGAGCTAAAGCAAGAGACCCTTGATGAAGATCAGCTATTGCTGGGATGTTTTCATTTAGCATTTGGCATTAGCATTGGTGTTTCTTGTTTCTGTTATCAACTGAACAGACACTGACCCCTTTGTTTACTGCGGAACAGGAACAGGCTAAAAAGTGGACACAGGAAAGCGCTGGTTTGTGGCAGAGCTGCCAACTGATAACACAAAGAGATATAAAACAATGCTGTGTGGGAGAAAGTGAATATTTATCAGAAGGTCAGGCCCTGCCAAGCTGTTTATGTGTCTGTTTAGCATATTGTGGCACTTCTTCCATCATCCACCCCCAGAATGATAGAAAGCAAGAACGTTTGGACGTCACAGGAACACTTAGCTACTCCCTATTAGGGAAAATACTACTCCACTGAATTAAATATGGAGCTTTCATTAGAAAAAAAGTCAAAGAGGTCAAAGCTAATCTTTCCGCTATTGAAGTTAAAAGGCAATTGTTTCTGGGATCATTCGAAATATCAAAAATAGTTCAGTAATTTACTTGCATACAAAGCCAATTACCATGGTTTGCTGTGAAATGGTATCCTGTAGAGAAACTGTAGATAAAGACATTTCTTTGTAATGGTACTGAATGAAATCAGGGACTTCTTCATTATCCAAACCCACTTGCAAAACTATACATGAGATTTAAATGTTGATGATACTTTATTTGGGGACTTCAATACATTACAAGCCCCTACATGCACCTCTTTGACCTATATGTGGTTTAAAATGTGTTTTGAGGGGCTCCAGAGAAGTGAAACCATTGGGAATTCGTGAGTTTGAGAATTTGGACCTCAGAGATGCCCCAACCATCAATGGTGACGCTTTCTCGTGCACACGTTTGTTAGCTGACATAACACAATTGGAATTTAGCGTTCTCCTTCAAGCATGTTGAGTTCAGTAACGTTACCTTAGTAGCAGTTTTGTTGGAGTTTCACATGAGGAAACATATGCTTGACTCCACCATCCCAGTGTTGGTTATATCGCATGATTGAGAAAGTTCTACTTAGTGAGTGTAATTGGATGTGGCTGAATAAAGAAGATAATTAGGAAAAAGCAGTTTAAAAGCAGTTTACATCAAAATCAGTTAGGATTTAATGAAACCCAATGAAAATGAAAACCTGCTTAAAATTTTTGAGCAGATGTTATCTTTGTTCTGATTGGCTCTGAGAGATTATTATATAGACTGGCTGAATAATAACTATCTGCTGCTGTGACCTGTTTGGTGTAATAGAGTTTACCTCAAAATACTCACACAGACCCACCAACAAAATCTGCACCATTCATATGAAAAATGTGTGCATCTTCCAAAACTTCTGGAAGTTTGCTGAGTTTCCAATGTCCATTTTTCTTCTGGGGTGAAGGTCAGGTTTGGGATACAGAAGCATTAATTGCATTTATACAGAAAAGCATGGACATTCCATATTTTGCTTTGAATCACCTTGTTGCTGCAAAACTAACATTTTCTGCCTTTCATACTGTCGTATTAAACAGATTAAACTAAAGAAATTGGAACAAATGTTTTAGGCTACAAAGTGCCTAAAGATACAAGGTGCCTAGATACAGATGATCCGACCACTCAGTATTCAGCACCATCAGTATACTGATCACCGCCTGAACATCTGGAATCATCAGCCCCTGTTTCTTTACTGGTTCAGGACTTAAGTTTGACATGCTTTGTTCTGCTTGAATGATTCATACGTAAGTCGGGATTAGGGAGTGAACTGTAAAGGAGAGATTTTGAAAGTTCGTCATGACGCTTGGAGAACTGTTCCTCAAACATATAAAAACATATACAAACACACAAATGTATAACATTCCAAGAGCACTGTGTTCTCTCGACAATACCCTAAAATGTATACAGTTATATTTTTTATATAAAATGTAGCTGAATTTACATTATTTGTTTCAAGATAATTAAATTATTTTTCTTAAAAACGTAGCATAAAATGCATAAAAAGAAAAAAAAAACATGAGGAGGATATGTGCAATTTCCACAAATATTTATGTAAGTTGGTGGAGGGAAACACAGGCAAAGAGGTGAAAGAAAGCAAGAAAGCGTGAACTGCCTCCCTGCCTTGCCTCATGCCACAGCTCATTGGCAGTAACTCACTCTGAGGGGTGAGTCTGCACTGCCCTTGTGGCGTTCGGCAAGGCCCAAGTTTATGATAATCTTAATAAATTATGACGCGCCGCACAGACATTAAATCCTGTGATTGGCACTAAATCAAATGGCCTGTGCTTCTTGGTTTACACGACGCCTTCTCACTCATTCCATCGCTCGCCCTCATTTCTCCATGGCATTCGTCACACTCCTCGGCTCTCCTCTGCTAAAACACCCAGCTTCGCTTTAGCACACTTGTCCCCGTCACACCTGCCTTCTTTCTTCAGTGCAGTAATTTTAATGCAAGTGAAGGGGTAAGGAAATTATTCCAGCCTTAATATTACAGTGCTAAATGTGCCGTGGTGTTTTCTCTCAACAAAGATTGACCCGATGATTTTTCGGTCAGACTAAAACATTTGACACAGTTTAAGAGCTTTCCAAAATTATCCTCAGGTCACAATTCTCTTTTGCGGTCAGCAAGCACAACAAAAACTGTCCTTAATCTTGTCTTTGCCCACACTTTACCTTTCACTCCACTTCCCTTGTTTTTTTAATTTCTGAACTCATTCCTAGCCCGATAACCAGATTGGCGGCGCACGTATTAATCTTCAACAATCACTTTCGGCTGCTGAGAGGATTAGTCCATTTTCATTATTTACAGAGGTCAAAGGTACAAAAACACCAATTTGTTAACTAAAATTTGGTGAGTCTAATGGTGATTAATGTCCTCATTGTGTGCTTTTTTTTCGCTCTCTGTTAAAATAGAACAAAGTTCTCATTTTTTTCCTTCACAAAGCAATTAGAGTGGTTTAAAATCTGCACGCATCAGGGAGTGACGGGTTGAGCTTTTAATGCAAATGCAACACAGCTATAATGTACAGTACGCTTAGAAAGTGATGGCGGTGGCCTAATTGCTCACAACCTACCAGAATTAATATTGAATGAAGCCCAGAAATGCCTCCAAAAAAACATTGAGCTTTGAATTCAATGACTCCACACACACTTTCCCCCCAACCAAAAAACAACCAGCACTACGATTATGTGAAGCAGCGTCTACTATACTGCTGCAGGCCTGTGTGTTTTTCACTGTCAATAAGAGAACACTTGAATAGGCATTATGACTAATAATGCGATAATGCACATGCCCACCTAAAACTGCTGGAATGTACTTTAAAGGGAAATGGATGGAAAGGCATGTTACATGCCATATTCATATTTCTCAACTCGAAAAAGGACAAGATTGTTGTATTGTGATTCAAAAGGACAACATTATTGTAGTAAAATGTGGTAAGATAATTATGCTATATATTTATACAAACAGAAATAAATATATTAAAATAAAACATTTTGTGAACAACAGAATATCTTCTTATATCAATAATAATTAAAAGAATGGTGCATGCATCCTGTCCTTTATCCTTATTCCTTTATTATTTTGAGACAGTCATATCTTCATATATATAATAAAAATATACAGTACTGCATATACAGTACTGCATGTATAAATAAATAAATACATATATATATATATATATATTATTTCCAAATTAGACTCTTCTCCATGGTTTAATTATTGAGCATTAAGCTTTACACATTATGAACTCATTAGTGGATACCTCAGGGTCTGTTGTGTGTCCTATATTCTAAGATGGAGGTTAATCAAGTAATTTAATAATCAGAGTCTAGTTTTAATAATTCAGTTTGCATCCAGTATAGCCAAAGGATCATTTCATGGTGATTTGGACCATCCAAAAAGAGTGCCTTACCAGCTGCCAAACAACATATGCTGTAATTTCCCAGAGTAATAAAATGGAACAAAAAAAAATCTGAGATATATTCTCAACAACCAATAAGGAACCTCCAATAGCACAGGTCATAATGAACGAGGCCTAATATGGACTGGATAGACCATTTAGAAGTGTCTTTACTGAACAAATAACAAGACTTTAAATTACCTCACTCCAAATGTGTTGCTTAAAATAAAGTGCTACCAAAACATGACACACTCATGGGGCTCTTTACAGCTTGGGAGACACTGCTTATACACGTTTACATCAATGAAAATGTCTATAGTATAGATGATGCTAGTATAAAGCATCTAGATTGAGATGTGACAGCTCTGACTGCTCCAAAGATGAAGCTGTGCATGTTACAGTGGCAGTTAAATAACAACAGAACACAGGTCCCAAAAGAACCTAGCCAGCAATAAATCCTGACCACGGCCATCGTCAGTTCTGTCAGTAAGAGCCCTTTTATCACTTCACCATTTGTAAACTCAAAGGAGGTATTGTATAAAGGCATTACATTTTACAACAAAAGCATGTTCAAATAGTACATGTCAGTTTTACCGGGAACCCCCACTCAAGGTTAGGGCAGTGGAAGCGCTCTCTCTTACTCTTTCTCTCTCACTCTCTCGCACCCTCTCTAAACACTTTTTATCCGCAGTTTCTTGTCACTCATGATCAGGCGGCAGGAAGAGGTAGAAAGGCATCAGGAGAACACGGGTTTTCCGAGACAAAAGCAATCCGAACTGTATGTTTGAATCTAGCTCGTTAGCATGATGTGAAAAGCCCCTGTAAGTCAGGTGTGCGTGCCGAATACCAAATCGCTCGAGAGAGAATAGAACTCATCAATCATGGGGGGTGGTGTGGGGAGGTAGGGAGGTGGTGGTGGGGGGTGACATGAGCTTTGCTGCACGGGAGAGCAGCCAAACCACATTATGTCTGACGCAGCGGCGAGGGAGACGGAGGGGAGAGAGCGAAGTAAACAATTCACAATTACAGACTGGAAATATCACTGGAACATGAAGGGGAGGGTCACTCTCTGCTCGAGGCCCGCTTGTAATGAAAGAGTGGGCTCTGCAAGACTAATGTCATCTTGCTGCCATCTTTGAGGGGGCACTCCTGTGCTACAGTGCTAATGTGGCAAGCAATTAATTGAAGCTGCTGACATGCTGGCTTTCATTTGTTATCGTGAGAAGACAAAATGTTAGCTTTTATTTTCTGGTAGGAGGGAAGCACTGATCTGGCTTTTTCGCTCCTGAGTGATTTTGATTTCTGATCTCAGAATATTGGCCAATACCACTAATATTCTAAGATCCAGAATAAATCGAGAATGAGAATTCTGTAAAATTCAACTGTACAGTCATTCAAAGTGGTTTTATGTAGGATGCTCCATTCTTGACAAGTTTACCGCTTTTTTTTAGAATTATGATGATAATCAGCAGATGTGCAGATGTCTGAAATGCAATGATGGCCAAATTATCTACTATCCAAAACCATCTAAACTGATTCTCTTTATTCGACATGCTATTTCAAATGTAAAATGTTATTAAATCCGAAAGAAAAAATCTTGTTTCATCCAGGCATTTCATTCCAACATGGATGGATATAAACAATAGGTCTTTTCAGAACTTTGGTAAAACAGCTTGTCAGGCATCAGGCAGCACATTTACAATTTCATGTTTTAATTTGTGGGTGGCGGTAGCTCAGTGGGTAGGATACTTGCCTCCGGACCAAGAGGTAACAGGTTTGAATCCTACCTTCAGCACCACCACTTGGTCCCTGAGCAAGACCCTTAACCCCAAGTTGCTCCAGGGAGAGACTGCCCCCTGTAGTTAGGGAATGGAAGTCGCTTTGGATAAAAACGTCTGATAAATGCTGTAAATGTAATTTTGCATGAGGGAGGTTTTAGAGAAAATAAAGTTTTCAGACATGTGTTCCCATTCACCACCTCTTTGAACAATTCTGACTTTTTTTTCTACAGAAAGCATTTCATACCACACAACACTTACTCATATATAAGTTCATGAATGCACGAAAACAGAATGGAGATTTCTGAAGTGAGGACACATAAGTGCATGAGTGCATTTTGTTGTAGCATGTGATGCAGGTCTTTACCTATTGGGTTTTAAAATGTATGCTCATGTGAAAACCCTGTGGTTAACAGAATATGGGTAAGCCTGGGTAAACTGCATTTTACAGGCTTCAAATGCTCCTTGCTCTACAATTACCAATATAGAATATTGATTTTTGTCCTTTTTGTTGCCATTTCAGTATCCTTAAGTAGCGTACTCCTGTCTTAGTACAATAATTAGCTAGGGATCACACATTTTTTAAATAATGTTGTTATTGTAGTCAGTTCATTCTTGGTTTTAACATATTATGTTTAGGACCATTTATCTTTATTTAACAGACATTCGTTACATATGAAGTACCATCATTTTTACACTGGTCCCATTTTAGGATTTATCTCCAAATTTGTGACATTCAGGAAATAGTAGTTGTGTATTAAAATGTGCAAAGGTGTGCACTCTATGCAAAAGAGTGTAAGCTAAATGCCCCTTTACATGTTACACATTAAAACACTTGACCGGTGGTGTCCAATATGGACGGGTAGGTCCAGCAAGTCATGAAAGTGCAGAATAAGTGAAGTATATCTCATTTGGGACAGATGTTAGTTCCTCCCTTTATTTCTGAATTGTTCACTATTACATGGACATTTTTTCTAATTGTCCCGACTAGCCAATAATGTGTGCTAGACTTGTCTAGGTAATATCTGAACCATTTTGTTTGCTTAGCTTTTGGTGTGAATACTGATCTAGTGTTCTGGATTTGTCAGGGTGGTAAATCATCCATTGTAAAAGCTTAGTTTTGGTGTGGAAACTGATCCAGTATCCCAGACTTGTCCAGACAAAATCTGATCCATTTTATGAGCTTAGATGCTGATCCAGTATGCTAGACTGGTGCAACAAGCCCATAAGCACAGGACAGAGTCTTTGATGCCATGCTCTTTTTGCAACACGGAGATGTTTCTTGAAACATATCAAAGACAAGACATAAGAACAGAGTGGGAACTGATAAATGAGTTTCCACATCATCTCTTATCCTTTGTTGAGTTGACGAATCAGTCACAAAGAAAAACATGTCATTCGGCAGCCTAAAGTGCACTTCTGATATGTTTAAAAGAGAAGAAGAGAAAAAAACAGAATCAGACCGGACAGGACAGGAGTGTGTGAGGAAAGGTCAGCCTCTGCTGTCTAGACGACATTCTGTATGCCTGTGCATTCTCCACAGCCTTGACCGTCTTCCTCTCTCTGCCAAGTCCATTTCTCTCACCTGTTTGCCTGTCTGTCATCATGTCTGTCATGTCTCAGCCTGTCTCTCTGGGTCTTTCTCACCACTGATGCCCAACTCTCATGTGCCTCTGGTCCAAGTGACTCTGTCATGGCACGGCCAGAGGCACTGGTTGCAACTAATGCCACCAGTGTGTGCCTGGAACTGACAGGCTTTAAGGGCCCAAGAGAGAGGGGTCATGGCCTTCTGCAGACTCAGGAACGCGTGAATTCCAAAATGTTCCACCACCATGAACATAACCAGCGACACTGAGTGGATCACTGCCTGTTAATCTGTTTGTGCAGCTTTGTAACTGTGGTCACTGTTTTGAATAGTCCATATATTCATCTTAAGATTGTATTTTTGAGATGAGAAGAACAATAAGCTTAATGGTAGGATAAGTAAGATCACTATTTGTACACCTTACCTTAGTTTGCGTGCTCTTCTTTGGCAGAAAGGGTTAAAAATTAATTGCTGCTAGATTTAATTTGACAACTGAGGTTGGGGTTACAGTAATGTTTGCTTGGTTATATTTAATGGTCTGTACATCAGTGGCTAGGCAAGCAATCAGGATTGGTTGGCACCACAGGCATTCCCAATGGTTGGACAATGCATTTGCATAATGCATGCTGGGCACTGAAGTAAGCAAATGTTGATTTCTACGTACATTCTAACTGATGAGGCTGAAGGATATAGTTCTGCACTACCAAATACTGCACACTATCCAATAGCACATTCAGTTCTAGTTTTAGGCCCAAATTTCTGATCGATATAACAGAGTGTAGAATTTAAAAATCGGAAGCTCATTTATCCAAAGACAAGAATCCAGGATCAGGATTTGAAAGGGCTTTAGGTGCTTTAGGGTGAAACAATGAGCAAGAGCTAAAAGGAGTCATCGGGAGAGGGCAGAGGGGTGCCATTGACAATCTCCCTGCTTAGGGAGAAAAAAAGAGAGGAAAGAACAGTCCTTTCTTGCTTTGCAGATAATGTGATCACTACATTGACAATCTAACACCCTCATTAAGCATGGATCAAACGGGCCAGGAGACCCAACAGTGCTGTACTGCAGACAGGATTAGCGGGATAAGAGAGATGTTCTCCCAGTAATGGTAAGTATCTGAAGTCCTCCTGCATGCCTGTTTGTCGACCAACGCAAGGATCCACCATAAGGTGGATGCACACGCAGGTTCTTAGCCCCAAGCTAAAATGTGTACATGAGTTATTAATTACAGCAGTTAATAACATACATGCATAATCTTACTTCTGCTGAGGAGTATGTTGGTGTTCTCAGATAGATCAATTATTAACATGCATTAATCTGTCATGTCACTAAGTGTATGGAAACCCTGGTTCTTTTACAGCTTCCTAAAGGAATGCTTCCCTACAAAACACCACTGCAGCAAACACAGAACAAAAGCTAGCAGGATCTGCTAATTTAATTAGTCTAATGCTACCTGTTCCTATTAACTTTAATTCCTTATAAATATCAGCACTGTGAATAAAGTGCTGTCTTCATCCTTTATTTGGCATTGTTGAAGCAAACAGCAGGATTGCTATAGTACTCTGCTGTCCAAAATGACAACTACAATGCACTGGATCTCTTGGCAAGAGTGGTTTTCTGTTGTCAATGGAACCCATCTAACATACTGGAAGCATTGCACTGCCAGGAACTTTTTGGGGGGGCTAAAAAAATTGCAATGTGTTATTTTTGCACCAGTTATTTCAGGACTCATTTATACATATGCTGTGCACATAGAGAACTCAGAACATACGATTATATTTGTATGTGTGACAGCCTGTATTTCCTGTACAAAAGAACTGAGCCAAGAACTGAGAACAAATCCCATTCTTTAGCATGTCTAAATCAAAATGCACACATTTTGCCAGAGGTTGCCGCCTGAGCCAAGGAAACTTAAAAGTGCCACATCCCACGTTTACAAATTCAAGAACATGGAATCAACAACAAGGCAAAGACAGATGCACCGTACCATTTTTCTCCAAGCAATTTATTCTAACCTCTTTGTTGCTTATTTGCTACTGAAGTGTAGAAGAATAGACTCATACCTCACATTCTCTGGAACCGGAGATGGTGTAGGTGCATGGCCCTGTTCCATTGACCAAAACGTCTGTGGCCTCAGAGCTTGAAGGTTTGTAGTCCACATAGTACTCCTGCAAGGGTGTGCTGAGTGTGCGTTCAGTCTCCCTAGACTTTTTCCGACGTTTGCGGGCAGATGATGAGTTTTCCTGCAGCTGCTTGACGCTGCTTGGATAGCGCTTCCATGACACATAAATCACCAGGAGGATCATTGCAACTGATAAAAACAGGGCAACACTTCCTGCCACAATCTTATGGAAGGACACTGGCTCAAAGTCTTGCTCAGGTGGTGAAACATCAGACTGAGGGGGCCTTGAAGGAGTGGGATGTTGAAAGGATGTGCCCTGGCTCTTTCTGCTGCCACCAGACTGAAGTGTGGGGACAAACGGAACGGCTGCATTCAGAGCAGGGGTGCCAGAAAGGGTATATGGAGAGCTAGTGACTGAGGGTGTAACATGAACCACCCTGCACACTCCACTTGCCTCTACAGCATCCATGACCTTCTCACCTTGAACTTCTTTGGGCAAGGCACAAATCATGGGAGTCTCCTTGTTTCCACGGAAGTTTATCAGCCAGTTCACCAAGGGGCAGATGGCAGGCCCACAGTCCCACATGTTTCCAGCCAGACTGATCATGGTTAGGGATGTCCATGCGGACACCGCCTCCTGAGAGACATTGACCAGTTTGTTGGAATCCAGGTTAAGTGTCTGCAAGTTTGGCATACACTGATATACCTCTGGTTCAACCTCCTGTAGGTCATTTCCTGAAAGGTCCAACTTCTGAAGAGATGTCCAGGTCCATGTGAGTCCCTCACTCATGGTGCGGATGCGGTTCCACTGCAGGTATAGGGCACGCAGGTTATAAAGCCTGGGGAAGTTGGAAAAGTTGATCTTGGAGAACTGATTATGCTCAAGATGCAGCTCGGTCAGCTTCAGCAGCCCTGACATCGCATTACGTGTGATGCTGCGCAGACGGTTATACCCAAGGTCAAGAAATTCGAGATTGCGGCAGTCCTGGAAAAGACGAGATGGCAGGTTCTTTAAGGAGTTGGAACGCATGTGCAAGCTGAGAAGTTTGCGCAGGCCTTGGAACTGGCCTGGCTGTAGAGCTTGAAGTTTGTTGTAGGACAGGTCCAGGTTCCTCAGATTTGGTACCAGATGGAAAGTTGTATTATGCAGGAGTGTGATCTTGTTTGAGCTGAGGATCAGTTCCTTAAGCCTCCTTATTCCTTGAAAGGCCCGAGCGTCCACATTTGCAATGTAGTTGTGGTCCAGATAGAGCCAAATGAGTTGGTTGAGGCCAACAAACTGGCCGGCACGTAAGCTGACCAGGCTGTTGTAGCGTAGGGACAGGCCCTGACACCCACCGGAGAGGTTTTTGGGCACATCGCGGAATGCGCTGGACTCGCAGTACACAATCTTGCCATCACAACGACAGCTCCGCGGGCAAGGCTTTTCCCCATAGCAGAAATTTACAGAGAGCCATGCCTGCACCAGCAGTGGCACCACAAACCATCGCCGTCGCATGGCAGAGCCTGAAATAAAGTAAGAAAAAGAAAGGACAAATTAAGTCTTCAACTCTGTCTAAAACACAGAAATCTCTGTTAATTCCAAAGCAGCGATTAGCCAATGTCCATAAAAATGAATCTATAACATTGCGCGGCCCTTGAAGCATTACACTCATTTGGGTGCCACACGGGACCCAATTAACAATGCTGATTGCTTGAATCAATCCTGTCATGGTTTGTTGTATTCGTTTTTCATCCTTGGCAATGGCAAACATGCTATCAGAGCAAGCCAGTCATACAATACGGCTGGACATGAGCCCACTGCAGCATGAAGGGAGCCGTCCTTCGAGACACGCCGGAGCCATCCTATTAGACCACAATTACAATCTAAATGAGTGTCAGCCAACCGAATCAGTTACATTTGCCTTCCCCTTCAGTTGCCATGCTGCCACTCTGTACACGGAGGACTATAGGTCATGGTCGCATATTAGATAAGGTTTGATCTGAGCAATTAAACCATAATAAAATATGCCTTTCTAATCCCAAAGTCTACATGTTTGTATGTGGATTGCGGCCCGAGCATCACACACTGATTTTTTTTATGACTGGCAATAGATCTATCTGCTTCATAGAGATATAAATGACTCAAAGGTCGGCTCCTGGTCCTGGCCAATTTAATTACGCAAAGCTAGACATTATTATCTAGGAATAACCATTAATGCAGGTCTCCAATGTTATCTGTCCATTATGTCAAATAATAGATAATGTGGGTAGGTCCAAACTGATGACACCGTCAAGTGATGGAACACCACATTGCAGTGCCATTGCACCATTTCATGTTGGTGTATGAAGATTTATAACTGGCATGGAGGGCAAATATACTGTAAGTGCATTGTGTGCCAGTTATAAATCTTCATACACCAACAGACAGTAATGTGTACATAATGGTACAACCACTGTGGCTGTCTAAGCCATATCAAGCAGTAAGAGTAGCACTGAAAATCTCAGTTTGAGAGAAAATACTAGCTCATATACTGGCCCAAAATAAAAAAATAAAAAATCACACATCTGCAATACGCTTTCATTTTCAGTATTTCCATATGTGGCTCCCTGTCACTCGTTCAAGGTGTTCACAGTGTGTGCAGATTTCAAACTGATGATTAGTGAATGTATGCCACTATTTAATCTAATGACAGGGCAAATGTGGTGTATAGAGAAAACCAGTGCGAACAGTCATTACGGGAAATAAGCAAAAATCGCCTTGCCTTATGATGTACTTGTCTCACAGGGTTGTGGTTCAACTGCGAACAGCAACTCTATAATGGCACATTTCCTCTTTGATCATTGAGAATGGGCTAGAAGCATTCCAAAACACTGCAGTTGTTAATGTTATTGTATAGACTGCTGGTTCAGTCACGTAACCAAGATCTTATGGGTTCCAGTGAAAATAATGTCAAATTATATTGTCCACACAAAAATAGTTTTCAAAGCACTAAAAAAGTTTGCTTGTTTACAAATACGTTGATGCCCTCAAGTCATTTCACACCACCCATAAGATTACATAAGACTACCTGTGAAAGAGTATTTCCCTTTTCTGATTTCACACTAAATAGTTTCAGGTCATCATAAGAAACGTAATGGAAGACGGGTTTTGAAATGATAATTTCTTTAATTGAAGGTAAACGTTTATTATGCCAGACCCATGTGATAAGGTAATTGCCCCTCCAACCAGATAGGTTTGTGTGTGTGTGTGTGTGTGTGTGTGTGTGTGTGTGTGTGTGTGTGTGTGTGTGTGTGTGTGTGTGTGT
>JBBPDC010000035.1:813030-837810 GCA_037974485.1 Hemigrammopetersius urotaenia
TGTGTGTGTGTGTGTGTGTGTGTGTGTGTGTGTGTGTGTGTGTGTGTGTGTGTGTGTTTGTGTGTGTGTGTGTGTGTTCACATCATTAGTTACATATATGTAGTTTACATGTATGTATTTTACAAGATATACAATATATCCATATTAAAATTTCTGCACATTTGAACATTTTATACTGTATTGTGGTCTTATTTTATTGTATTTTATTCTATCCTATTGATTTCTTAATTTTTACAGCTCTTGACTTTGTGCTGTCCACTTTCTGCTGTGACAAAGCAAAAAAAAAAGATTTATCTTATCTTATACAAACTGACTGCGACCCTTTTAGCAATCACTGCGGACAAATTAAGCCTTACTCATCTTTTCAGAATTGCTTAAATGTAGCCGCATTAGATGCTTTTCAAGCATGAACTACTAATTTAACGTCCTGCCACATGACTTGGCCACTCCAAAACCATAATTTCTTTTGAGCCACTTAGAAGTGGATGCACTCTTCTGTAATTGCACATGAACTTCACATCATGGACAGATAACCAAAGAATCTCTTGCTCCTGCTGAATGTTTGGACAATCCAGACAGTCTCATCTTCTGCTGAATTTTTGAATAAATTACATGCGGATCCACCCCCCCGGCTATGACCGAGACTTTGCACATGCGCAAACCCCCAAAGCCCCACCCCCAAACAAAACCACCACCTTGTTTGATGTTCTTACTGACAAATGCTGTGTAAAATGTACACCAGATATTACAGGACCCCTGCCTTCCAAAAATATCTACTTAGAACTTCATCCTCCACGTTCCTCATGAGTGGCACTGTTTATAGGGCCTTAGCAATTCCTTACATGTTCTTTTGTGAGCTGTTGAGGCTGTTCCACTCAGAACCAGGTTTCCTGCATTTGGACATAACAACTCTTACTGTGCAACATGACAGTACCAGAGCCTTAGTGTTGTAACCCGTTCCATATTGATATATTCCAATTACTCAAATGTCTCTTCCAGAATTTCCTTTGATCGCAGCATAGCACACTGCTTGTTAAGACATTTTAGTCTACACCACAACAGACCTGTCAGTAACCAATCCTGGGTGTGTCCAGTTAAATTGATTCCAATGATTAAAAAAATGTGTAACTATTACATAGTTCACGCAGGGCCAACTGGTGTTGTCCTTCAACAAACCATCTTTTAAAAAAAAAATGCTTTTGTGTTCACTGCAACGGCAGATGTACTGCACTTAAGAATAAATGTAAATACTGTTATGAA
Organism: Hemigrammopetersius urotaenia; assembly: GCA_037974485.1. NCBI lineage: Eukaryota > Metazoa > Chordata > Actinopteri > Characiformes > Alestidae > Hemigrammopetersius > Hemigrammopetersius urotaenia. The sequence continues at coordinate 814,291 of JBBPDC010000035.1, forward strand.
TAATGAATATGTCATGTTTCAGTGGGTGAAGGATCTGGTTACCTTGGATGAGCTGCTTTATGAATAAGACAGGGATGAATAAACGTCAGGGCTGTCTACAGATGGAAGCTAACTGGTGAGGTTAAGAAATTAATATCAATATAAGGTGTCCAACACAGATCCAAGTGTCTCATGCTCCCATACCCACCCCCCAGCCCTTACCTCACTAATTTAGGATTTACATACCGTTCACACTACACTGTTATATGATATTACTTTTACATTACTGTATTCTCTATTTATTGTGTTGCTTGCATTGTTTCTGTTGCAATGAGTATTTCTATATGTTGTACATGGAGAAACATCTTATTGCGCTATATACATGTACACAAATGCTGATGACAAAGTAACTTTGAACTACCTCCCTACTATAGTTACCTGGTGGCCCCCTGACCACCACAACCACCACCTTACCCCCATGCACACAAATGGGATGCACTCCTCATCTGCACACTTTATCATTGGGTAGAAATAACTGTCTTTCAGAGCTGTTTTATGACACATACATGGCCAAGACCACTGCAGGAGCATCCGTAATCACGGAGGCGAACTCCAGGGCATTATCAAATAATAGATCTGGCTATGGGTGGGTCCATTTAATTATGGAAAATATTAATAAAACCGACTTATTGGATTTGTGGCACGTTAATGCACAGTAAATCACAGGAGGGTTTTCAAACGGATTATGCCGCAGCTTCGAACGACCCCCGTGCTGACCCTGTGGTCCTGTTGTCCCCCTCCCAGACCCCTTCCTCGCGCCCTGTTGCTCCAAAAGGCTAGTGAAAACCACGCTGAGAGCTGAACAAAAATAAAACGTGGCGTTTAAAAGATGTTGAGGTCTTCATCGTGTGCGTGCGCGCGCGCTCAGACAGCCATCCACCCACACGCACGCATAGGCGCGCGCACACACACGCACGCACGTACGCCCGCCCGCGCGCTATTAAACTAAGAAAAAGACGGAGGGGAGGGGGGAAGCGGGGTAGGGGAGCGGGGGCGGTCGGATGGGTTTGGGATGAAGCAGGAAAGCGCACGCTAAAAAGTCAGCGCGTGCACTGCTGAAGAGAGGAACCTTCGGTCTGTCGGCCTGTCCGCGCTGACCAACGATCACCCAACACTCCCATCCCCAACCACACACACACACACACACACACACACACAACAACAACAACACCCCCCCCCCCCCCCCTTCCCAAACCCCGGTGTGGCTCTGCAGGAGCTGAAAGATCTCCATACAGAATGGACGCGGGCTGCGCGTGCGCCAAGACTGGTATGAACTCGTGGAGCGCGTTTTCTTATTCAGCCCTCAGCGTGTTTTTTTAAAGAATGAAAAGAAAGAAGGAAAGAAAGTTGGACGCAGTAGCAGAGTATACAAAATAGCATGCACAAGCACGGGACGAGATAAGCACAAGCACAGTGGGGGGGGGGGGGGGGTTTAGCTGCATTCCACAGGCATGCACTGTTGCAGCTATTGATACTGATTTTAATAATACTGCTAATAAAACCAGAGGTCATTGTGGATATGGGATAAACGCAGCAGGGGCGAGGCCAGGAAAACCTGAACATGAAACCTATAATCTATAATTTATAATGTGATCAATAAGCCCCGACATACTTCAGACCATTAATAATGAGTGAGAATCACTGAAGCTTCCGATAATCAACCTTAGCCCGAATAACGTGCAACTCAGTAGTGCAGTGCAGTGATTCGTACCGATTAAGTATTGATCCCAATCAACCGCAGCGCCACTCTGGAATTTTTCCAAAACTCACCCATCACTGTCCACGACTGTCCGCGCGTCTTAGGTCCGTCCACGGTCCACCGTCCTGCATCCGCGCTGCCCTCCACACGCACTCACACGCATGCACGCACGCGCATGCACACACACACACACGCACTCAAACACACACGCCGAATCCTTCACTCCTCGAGCCGCGCCGTCTCCTCGGGACCCGCGTCGCGTGCGCCGGTGCCTCCTCCTCCTCCCCGGCTCTCACCAAGCAGCATGTCGCGCGCCTCACACACACACACACACATTCACTCATATACACTCATAAGACACTTGCACACACATTCACACACTGGAAGTCCAGGCTACGCCAAGTTACTTCCACGTCCTCCGTGGTTTGGGTGGATGGTGTGGTAAAGTGGGTAAGTGGGTGGGTGGTAAATAAGGGGGCTTTGGTTTTGCAAGGAGAAAGTCATCCAGAACAAGTTGAACAAACCCGCGGAATAGCCAGCATCCTAGCGAAAAATAAAAAAGACGCAGGAGCCTCTCCTGCGCTGCTGAAAGCATCCACTATTTTTTCTTTTCTTTGTTTTTTTTTATTATTTTTTTTCCCTCACGATTCCAGATGGAAGTGAAACGCAGGCAGAGCGCATCCGAGTCCTCTCCGGCTCCTCCGCTCTCCTCCTCCTCTCGCTCCGGATGAAGGATGGAGGCGCAGCTGGAGTTGGAGCGCTTTAACGAGGCGAGCCGGCGAGGCGCCCTCTAGCGGTCAGTATAAAAATAAATAAATAAACGAAAGAAAGAACAAAAACTATTTCCTAAACAAGAGTTTGGTGAGCTGAAATAAAACTATAAGTGGACGGTGCAGCTAAAATAAAAGCATTGATAATGTTAATAATTATGGTAAAAACACAACAGCACCAGCGGAGCCAAGCTCATAATAGTGCTTTGAAACTAAAGTAAAATGCCCCCAAGGTTGAGGGTTTGAGTAAAGTACCTCCTTACAGACATATGTGAACTCACCACTGCACAGTGCAAAGTGTGAGCAGTATGAAATTCTTGTTCTGCATTTTACCAAATCACCAAGTGAAGCAGTGGGCTGCCACCAGTAAGAGGCACCTGCGGAGCAGTGTATGGGGATGTCACTCAAGTGTACCTCAGTGGTGGCAGTCCTGGGATTCAAACCCACAAGCTTCTGATCACAAGTGTATTTCCCTAACCACTAGGCTATCAGCATCCCCACATTATTATTGATGACAGTAAATGATAACTGAAGTCAAATATGCCTAAACCAGTGAAGAAACAGGTGCAGATGATTCCAGATGATCAGGCGGTGATCAGTATACTGGTGGTGCTGAATGCCGAGTGGTTGGAACCCCTTTATCTAGGCTCCTTGTATCTTTAGGCTCTTTGCAGCCTGACACAGTAAAACATTTGTTCACAGCTAATCTACACAGTTAATCTAAAGATGATGGCATAAAATTAATTGTATTTTTGCACCAACAAGGAGATTCAGATATATATACATATCCTCTATAGTCTTCACGGGTCTATATATATATATATATATATAAATAGTAAATATCTTAGACAATAATAAGTAAATAAGTAAATATCGATAGACTGAAGCTGTGACCGCTGAACCACATAAAAGCAGGAATTACTGTACAGTAAACCCCACTTATACCCGCTTATATGGGCATGGTGGGTAACAAGACAATCAGACACCTGAACTGAATAAGCAGCTCTGCGACGCCCCAAACATAAACATGATGATGAACAAGGCCCGGACATCACAGTCAGCTGTACTCAGCTGACTGAGTACAGCTGACTGTGATGTAGCCAATCCAGTAGCCAATCCAAAAATGTTATTTATTTCTCCTTGCTGCTGATTGGCTGTTGCTTTGTGACACATCTATTGCAGCTGCAGTCCAGAATTTCCCCCATGGAGCAATTGAGTGTTCTCATGTTTTTCGTTTTGTTCTTCTTAAAGCCCTGCATTTTTAGTACTGTTAATTCAATGAAGCAATTACTGTATTTACCCTCCTTATACTAAATAGAATGACAGGGCATACAAAAAAAATGCCGAGCATGAATTACAGTATGGTCAGTTTAGGGATAATATCTGTATTTTACATTCTAGCTCTGCAGAAGTTCAGTGTAAACTGATACAGGTTTACCTTTAGATTTTCTTCAAGGGTAATGTCTTAAGTAGAGTTTAAAATAAAATGAAAGTTTTTGGGAGCATATTTGGAGGCATATTTAGGGTTTACACTATAAACTAGACATATATACAGCCATGGAAAAAGAGACCACTTTTCCCTTTTTCTCTGTTCACTGTTTGTACAATTTGCGGCAGTGTGTGTAATATACACAGGTTGCATTCTTTCATGAACTATTGCAGTATGAGCTGTGTAAAAAAATAAGAAGTGCCTCCATGTGTTGTGAGTGCGGTAGTGTTTGTATAGCTTTTCTATGTGCTGTATTCAAGCAACTTCACCCCTGATTCAGTTTCTAATGGGATGAAACCAAGCTCACACTTGCACACACTGTGCTCTTAACATTACTGTTTTAACTGTTGCAACTGTAAAGTAACTGTAAACTGTAAAGTGTTGTGTAGTTTAACATACATATTATATACTGTATATATATTTTCAGAGGTTTGACATTATTCAGCAGATAGTCAAAACTCCAAGCCGTTTAAAGGGTTAGTCTGGACTGGCAGAAACTGCTCGCTGTACTTTAAAAACACTTCATTCTGCTGTTCAGCACATGGAGGAACCTCAGATGGTGGAATAGACTGATATTAAGCATCTTCTAAGATTTTCCAAGAGTTCTACATCACCTCCCTCTCATGCCTGAAGCAACACAGCCAGCAGCCATGGTTCTACAGATGTTCCATATCTTGGTTTTACTCTCCACATAACATCCCATTTTAACAAACTGTGCCATGACCAGATATAATCATGTGACCTCTCTCTCATCATATAGTGTTGGTATATATTTCGTTAGGATTGCAACTACTTACATGCAGTTATAGGCCTCGGCAAGGCACTGTTAGTCAAATTAAGTGATTTTTATTGTCAAGTGATCTTCAACGTCTATACATTGGAATGAAGTGTCGTTCTGCCGGCCCACAGTGCAGCACACAACCACAGCACATCACACTGCATACACATACACATGGTGAGAAAACCACTGACAATATCATAAACAATAACACAGAACAATAAATAATGCATCCAAGATTTCTAACACCCCCACTCAAACTACAAGAAACTCTAATATATAGAATTTGATAACACATTTTAGCACACAGTTTTATTTACTCTTAACATATTAAGGTAAGACTCTGAGTGTGTTGGGAGAGGGATGCTGAGGAGAGACTGAGTAGATGTTTATGGATGTGATGAGAGAGGACATGCAAGCAGTTGGCATGAGAGAAGCTGCTGCAGAGGATAGAAGGATATAGAGGCAGTTGATTCGCTGTGGCGACCCCTGATCAGCAGCAGCCAAAGGCAGAAGACTATATAGGATGTTTACTCATTTACACTTAGACCAGGAACCAGGGAAAATAATTAAATCGAACAATAAAATAATGTAATGATAAGCACTGAATATATGTATGTGGGTTAAAGCAGCACGTTAATGAAGGATGGGTGTTGGAAAGAATGTAGATGAGTCCAGGTGGAGGCTGGAAGGGCATTCAATAATCTGACCACCCTGGAAGAAGAAGCTGTTGCAGAATCTGGTCATGCGCTTATACCCCTTTTCTAGATGGCAGAAGGGTCTTTGAGAGGGGGAGGATTGGTCATCCATAATACTGGTAGCCTAGGAGGTGTCGATGGTGAGTAAAGAGACCCTGATAATATTCTCAGCTATTCACTGTAGGGTCCTGTCATCTGAAATGATGCAATTCCCAAACCACACAGTGTGACAGCTGGTCAGGACCTTCTCTACTGTCCCTCTGTGGAAAGGGTTTGCTAGATGCTGTTACTTTATATCATTTGGGAGTTATGCATGATATTTCATATGTTGTAGATGGACTTATATTGCCAACCATTATGTTGAATATTATTAGAACCACAAAGGCTCAAATGCAAGGACTGTCCATATTCTGGGTGCGCAGCGATAATATTAATGATGTCTGCTCATTTTGCCGAACCTCAGCACATTTCTCCCCAAAAAATGAAGCATGACCCCTCCTTGCTCTCATTTGAGGACACACCAACCTGCATCCCTCACTTACATACCAATGACCCTCCAGTGGTGGGAGATAGACCTGCTTCCAGAGACTGTCCTGCTGACAGCAGCAGAACGTCTGACCTATCCGTGCTCCACCTACAAATGCAAAGGAGAATAGCGGCAGACAAAAGTGATGCCCATTGAATTGGACATGGGGTCTGAAAGGGTTAATTGACCTCTCTATGATCTGCCCACATTTGTTCTTTCATAGCTACTGTTCTAAGGTTGGACAAGCTTTAGAAAACAGAGCCAAACACATCTCAGACTGTGTATTCATTTAATGTGATATTTATTCTGTGTGTGAGTGAAAGGTCACACTGTTAGCACAGACAGTGTTGAGGTTTTTCTAATTGAAAGCTCGTGAGTTTAGTTAAGGCAGTCTCTTACATCAGCTTGTTAGACACTCTGAGGGATTTCCAGACATCTTCTTCATGCCTCTCATAACAGTGTGAAGGTCATCGAGGTTGTCCTGTAGCTGCACCTGTTCACTGTTGCATGCACCATCTCTGAAAAACTCATTTAGAGATATATAGTTTTGTAAAAGCAAACAAATTCTTCACATTTCTTGCTTAAGGGGCAGCTGGGGACCTAGTGGATAGGGCGTTCACCACTGGTGAATGGGTCAAATGCACTGTGTGCTGTGGTGTGTTCACGTATGACAAAATGGCTACTTTCACTTAATTTCCATTTACAATGTTTGTTTAGGCTCAAGGAGCAAACATAGAAAATTCATTTTAACAAGATCCTTTTCTCTTAGAAGGAAATAATATGGTTACACAAAATGCTATATATATTTCAAGCATTTATTTATATTTGCCAGTTCATTTGCAAATTTGAGATTATATTGTATTAGAACAAATAAGACAAAACAAAATGTGCTTTTTTATTTTCAATTCATATTCAATTTAGCAAATAAACAGTGTGCTCTAATTTGTATGTTCTCTATAGAGGATGTTTACTTATTTACACTTAGAAAATCAGCAAACATCATTTGACCAGGGGTGGCCACACTTTGCATGACTAAAATACGTAAAACCTTTTCTTACTTTTTGACCTTTCGTCTGCATTACCGAATGTGTTTTATTTTACACGTCAAACTATAATTTTAGAAAATGAAAAATATTAATTTAATAATGATATTAAAAAACAAACAAGCAAAAACATTGTGTTCTCCATGTTGAATAGGCCTAGAAATAGTTATGCAAGACTTGCCTAATCTAGCAACAGTGAACAGTGAGGCTAATGGCACTTTTCCCCTGGATTAAGGAACCTTGCTGTACGGCAAAAAAAAATGCATGTCTATTACAAACAAAGCGACCCAAACCTGAGCCAAACCCGAGCTGCTTGGCGGCAGGGCCAAAAGCTGGGCACAGCCAAGCTGACTCTGTCATTGTTTTTTGATTGGTCAATATGTCGTCATGACAACAGATGGCCTTTTAAATGTCTGTACAAAAAAAAAAAGATGAAGATATAAACAACTGAGAAGCTGATAAGGTATAATGTATTGTCTGTTTAGACTGAAGATACATTTCTTTGGGGGTTTTCAGTGACAAATCTATCATTAACACTGTCAGAAATACAAATACCAGGATATCACTAACATGTTAGCTGGGTAAGGTATTGAATGCCAAGAAAACATGTAAAACAGCCCAAACAAGACTATAAAAATAAAAGCCCACAATAACAACAGTTTTGACAGAAAAACGTGCTACCGGTTCAAAGCTTTGGACATGGTTTTGGGACGATGGCTGGCCATAAACTGTATGGAGTGAATTGAGCCAGAAATTCTGAGAGACAATAAACGATCAAAGTACACTACAAGTTTCGTGCCGTTGCAGTACAGTTTAGGAACAGCATGGTTCCTGTAAATCTGTGGAAAAGTGCCTTAAGGCAGGTCAGCCAATGCCATATGAGTTAACAAACACCTTTGATTTTGTTGGAGTGAGTTTGTTGGTGTCTTTAAAGCAAGGAGAAGAAATAAGCAGGTTTTCTTGTCGTCAAAATAGGACTCCAATAATTCATCAGCAGCCTGCATAAAGGCAGTCAATGCCTGAATCGCAGTGTTAGAAATGATCTGAGAAGCTCAACACAGTCAGTCCATCAGAAAATCTTTACGAGGTGTCAGGACTGAACGAGAGGAAGACCGAGCTCGTTATTTCCCAATTCCTGACAGAAACACATAAATACATGAACAGCAACAGATTCACAGATTTTAAACAAGGCCTGCAATGAGTGCCTCCACTTCTGTGTGGATTTATGATGCCGATGAGAGAAAAATAATTCGTTTTCCTTCAGGAGTTTAAAAACAAGATAAATCTTTTCAGCTTCTGTTAAAAATAATGCCATTATTTGCCAGAATACGCCTTTATTGTACAATATCGAAAGGATTTCAGCTGTCAGAGACAAAGCTGGCTGTACGTATTAGCTTGTGCTGCTTACAGAAACAATTTTAAAGGGTCCACTACACAAAAACCTGATTTTCTTTCAAAAGTCAGTTTAAAGCAGTAAGTAAACGATGCTAAAGTATTGAACACTTAATTCTCACACATCAGTAAAAACAAAACCACAAAAAAGCCTTTTTTAAAATGAATGTCTTTTGATGTCACAAAAGCCAACCGATCTATGTATTTAATTGCATCCTCTAATCCAATAGCTCTGCAGAATGTCTGCAAGAGCAACATTCTGCATCACTTCAGTGCAAATGGACGGCTAAACAGTGATCATGTAAATGTATCAATGGCTGTGACATCACAACCACTGTGATGTCAAAAGTGGCATTTCTGGCACCTACTTTTCTCTTATATATGAGGAGTTAAACATTTTGACATCATACATAATATGTAAATCCTTCTTTATTCAAAAAACAAAGAGCAATTAACATGAACTAAGCTCTTTAAAAGGTAGAGTTCTGCATATTGAGTGTTTTTTTTTTTTACAATAATAACAACCCAAGCCCCAAATCATGCCTGCTACTAGATGCACCTCAGGGTGGTGGAGGTCCTCACGCATGCCCACATGACATGTCAGTGTAGTTTTGCTTTGTTGGAGGCAGATTTATTGAAAGCTCTGCACAGCTCATGCAGAATAATCACTCCATTGACGTTCATGAGTTGCCATTCGTCTTTTGTTACAGGAGGGAAAAAATGCAATAATGAGGTGCATTTGCAAAAAGAAAACTAGACCTGCTGGGAAAAATAAATACAAAACGAGCCACGTTTCTTTCATTAGAGCTCAGACACTATTGTCTCTGGCCATTTAAAGCATCGATAGGAGAATGAGTTAGAAAAACACTTACTGGAAACAGGTTGGCTACTCCTCAAACTTCACCATCACACTAACGGCTACAGTATGTTTTTTTTTTAAATTATCGTTGGGCAAGTCATTTATAACGGTAAATGTCATTTTCTCTACTAACCAGGCCCTGAAATAAGTGTGTGGTAATAAATTCCAGTGAAGTATGAAAAGCATCATATTCTAATCTCATGTAACTCTACTGGATCCCACATGGTGAATATGCCTTGAAATACCATTTTGTACATGCCATATTGTTTGAATTATTACTCATTTACAGTCCACAGAAATGGGCAAAGGTTCTAGGATGCCAGGCAATAAATGAATGCAATGAATTCATATTTGATTTGAAAGTGGATATAAAATGTGAATTCAATAATTATGCAGCAATCAAGTATAGAGCTATTCTATGGCACTATGTCTCCATATGTATATGTCTTTGTTTGTACGTGTGTGTGTTGTAGGTTCAACTTCTCTAACCTCTACCCCACGCTGTGGCCCAATCTGGAGCTCTGGAATGTACCAAAGGTTGTGTGGATCAAGCGCTACATGAAAGCAGACATATGGGCACTGGTGTAACTGAGCACTCAACAAACCGCACAACCGATGTAGGTGTTTACATGGTGGCGCGTGTTGAAAAGCCCTGTCTGACAGATTGGAGCAGCGAAGCACCAGGCATGATCTCGGATGCGTATCGAGAGAGCGAAGCAATGCCTGTGAGGGTATGGTCAGGTGGTCAGACTCATTTAGTGTAGAACAGCAGCAGAGTGCGTTAGCAAATTTATGGGCTCCATTTCTGCTGATGCAGGATTGGCTGTCAGGAGCATCTCTGTGATAAAACAAACACCACCCCCTCTTACTGGCAAAGCACATACAATACAAAATTCACGCATGAGGTGGGCGGGGAGATACAGTGGAAAAACATTTAAAAGGAGGGGAAATATGTGGAAAAAATTAAAGGAAGCATTTTGACAAATATATCGAATTAACTTTAGTGCTATGAAGTAGCTAACAAGAAGCTACTACTGATGTGCATGGTCAAATCATCACACACTGCCCAAATAATCACACACTGCCCACATAATTACATAGTGTCCAAATCATCACACACTTCTCAGACCACACACTTCTCAGATCACACACTATCCAAATAATCACACACTGCTTAAATAATTGCCAACTGCTTGAATCACACATTGTTCAAATCATCACACAGTGCTTTACTAATCACATACTGCTTTACTAATCACAAATGGTCACACAAAAGTCTTCACATGGTGTTCAAACCATGACACATTGCTTTAATCATCACACTGCCAACATCTTCACACACTGCCCAAATCATTACACTCTGCTCAAATCATTATAAACTGTCCAAATCATCACACATTGCATTAATAGTTGCTAGATCACGGGAATCCAGGTGAGACTGACACCACTCCGTGGCATGTTTTTGTTTGATATTTTTATTTTTTTTAAATTTATGTATATATTTATCAGAGCAATACATAGTATTGTATAATCTATCTATTTTATTGTTATTTTCACAATTTTATTCCTGTGTCAAAACACCATCTGACTTCATTACTATGGCAAGAACAAATCCACTGCTGGTAAGGCGTCCAGGAAGCTGCTGGCCACGAAGGCTGCTTGCAAGAGCGCTCCAGTCTCCAGTGCCATGAAGACCCCTACCGTTACAATGCTGATCCACGTGCTGACCTTCCAGCGTCTGGTGCGTGAGATCGTTCAGGATTTCAAGATAGACCTCTGCTTCCAGAGCTCTGCCGTCACGGCCCTGCAGGAAGCCAGCGAGGCGAGACTTGGCCTGTTCTTGAACATGAACCTGTGCACCATCCACCCCAAGAGTGTCATAATCATGCCTAAAGATATTCAGCTGGCCCGCCGTAACCATGGAGAGTGCGCATAAAATAACTGCGCTTTAGGGCCCCAATGTGGAACGCCCTCCCTGAACATCTGAGGATAACACAAGGATTATGAACTTAATTAATTTATCTATTCTTTAATTTTTATTTCTTAATAACTTCTGTAAAGTGACCTTGAGTGTTGTGAAAGGTACTTATGAATAAAATGTATTATTAATAATTGCACATGCCCCAAATCATCACATATTCCTCAAATTACACACCGTTGCTTTTTCCCATTGAAGATTCCAGGCTGGCAGGCAGGAATCCATGCTGTACAGACTTTATTTCCAAACCGTGCAGAAAACAAGAACAAGAACTGAACAAGGTTGTAAGGGTAATGAACTGACCGTGAGACACATATGAATCAGAACTTAAATACCACCAATCATGGAACCAGAACACAAACAGGTGATAACAAAACACGTGATAACGGAACCAAACAGACAAGAACGTCAAAATAAAAGACCCTAGACGTGAACAAACAGAACAGAAAACAAACACAGAAACCGAACCGTGACAACCGTCTAAATCATCACACACAGCCCAAATAATTACAGACTGCCCAGTCATTACACACTGCCCTTAGTGACTTCAACCTCCCAAATGAAAAGCAGTATCCTTGATTTTCTGCCTCTAAAGGTCTTTTCAGGTCATTTTTTAAATTTTTTATAATTTAATGAAAAGCTGCATACCAGCACCATCCTTGATTTTATGTCTCAAAAGGTCTTTTCAAACCTATGACATGGGTAATGTCTTTGACCTCAACTTCACTGGGGTCACTCGCACACATCCTTTCTCTCTCCATCTCTCTGGACATCATCTTTTGTTATTCACATCCTCTGTCCAGACATACTCCAATCACCATCATCGTACCACCATCTTTTCAAGATCTTGCCTCAATCCTTGCTCCCTCTCTTCACTTGTGATTTCCTCCACCATCCTGTCATCTCCTTCCTGTCCTTCCATTGTGGCTATTCAACTAAAGAAAACCGAGAGCACTGGAAAGAAGACGGAGGACATTACATCTCAACTCTGATCTCTCCTTTTGTCCTCTTCTATCCACATTCAATGCTGAGATATCTGCTGCAAAAACACTCCTGCTCCTCCAGTACCTTCTTCCATTTACTCTGCAGATTTTGCTGCCTTCTTTGGAGAAAAACTTGTCCAGATCAGATGATGCTTCCCCTTCCCTGCATTCAAAACGTACCTACTTTACCTCACTGTCCAAAGATGATGTTCTTCAGTTCCTGACATCCTGCTACCCACCACTTCCAGTTCCATCACCAATGCTTCTGACCATATCCTCAGATCATCCCCCTCATATCACTCACATAATAAATGGGACCATTGAAACAGACCATATTTTAGTGACCTTCAAGTCCATTGAAGTCACAGCAGTCCTAAATCACTGATGTAAACAGCCACATACTGGTATCTTTTCATCCCTTACTCACCATCTTGGTGAGGTTATATTTTCACAGTGTTTTGCTACCCCTGTTATGCTGACGACACTCAATTTCCTCCAAGTGATGCCACTCAGATACTTGACCACTAACTCCTGGCTGGTCTTTTCTCTACAGCTGATTCTGAATGCAGCACCACACCTGGTCTTCAATACACTTAAATTCTCACGCATCACTCTACTACTGCTAACCATTCCTGTTGTGCTTGCATTACAATGCTAAAAAGAATGGTCCAGCTCTGTGTTACCTATCAGCCCTGATCAGACCACGGGTCATAGCTTGTTCTTTTAGAGCATAAAGCACAGCCTGACTGGACCAACCTCTTTTCAAATTCAAAGACTTGCCACAAGACTTTTCACAATTTTGGAACAAACTTCTTTTCACAGTGGTAGAACAAACTTCCCCTGACCATTAGAACTGCTGAGTGCCTTGTTGTCTTTAGACAGAGACTAAAGACCAACCTCTACACTGTTCACTTTGGACAAAAGCTATATGTTCATGTAATAAAGACAACTAACACAATTTCCAAAAAAAATAAAACTTCTCTTTGTGATGTGATAGGCCCTGGTGGAGCAGTAACTCCATCTCTTCTAGAAACTGCCCAAATTATCACAAATAAGGACATAAATACAGTTTCAGTTTAGTTAATAACACAGTTTGTATTGTATTTCTCATATTTTTGTCTGCACTTTGTCTTCATGTTTTTGTCTGCATATAGAACAGTATGTCACACAGATGTCAGAAACACATGGAAACGTCTAATAATGAAGTTCAAATAACTCTGCATAGAGTGTGATGATTTGGTGTTTTTTGCACCGTGTTTGTTTACTAAATTCCACACCAGAGATTGGGTTTGTGTGAAGGGTTGGCCTGAATGATTACAATACAGGAATTTTCATGTATTATGAAAGTGATCATCATTCAGTCATATGTGAACACACCACTGCACACAGTGTGAACAGCACAAAATTCACCCTCTGCATTTAACCCATTCACCAAGTGAAGCAGGGGGCAGCCAGGAACACGGCACCTGGGGAGCAGTGTGTAGGGACAGTACCTTGCTCAGGGTACGTCAGAGGTGCCTAGTGGTCTTGGGAATTGAACCTGGACTTTCTGATTGCAGGGCGAATGCCCTAACCACTAGGCTACCAGCTGCCCCAAATGTGGTTGAGGTTAAGGTTTAACTTATCACTTATCACAGCCATGGAGGTTTAAAGAGCAGCGGTGCCTGGAATCACAAGTGTGAGAGTAAGAAAACAAGAAAAAGTGGTTTACATATTTACAACGAGATGTTACATTTGCAGCGTCTAGCAACATGTGGTGATATAGCAGTCGATTATTAGTGCATTGTTGGAACTGAAGGAAGGAAAACATTTAAAATAATTGTTAATGATAAAACAATTCTATAACCTTATTAACAAGTTTAATGCAAGTTGCTAAGTGTTAGCATCACTCTGGCTGCTTCAGAGTTAACACAGATAATTGTTTCAAGGTTTGTCTGGTTGCTCTGAACATCCTGCCAACTATGGAAACAGAAAATGTGCACATTTCAAACCCTGGTGTATTATGGTAAATGTAGTCTCTGTAATTAGTTGCTAAAGGTACGAACATGTTGTTGACTTATTGGTTATCCCATGCAGACTTCATATTGTGGGACGCAATGTTAAAACACGGCTGTTAGGGGTAAATATTCTCCTGTACTACTCGCAGCAGAAGTGTTTACGTCTGTTATTAAATAAATGTATAAATGCTTGTCATTGCACAATTCAGTTGCAAAAATGTGTATCAGACCTTCAGAGAAAATGCCATTTTATTAGCTCCACATACCATTTAGGTCCTCTAAATAGGTGTGTAATTACAGACTGTAGCCCATCTGTTGCCATGCACAATTTATCATGCTAGTGGATGGCAAACACATTTGTGCATAGCAGCAGATGGGATACAGTTGGTTTCTTATGGTATATGCAAAGATCACTGGGAGCAGTCTTAGGCAGGATATTCAGTTCATATTTATCCAACTCAAATATGGATACACAGGGCAAAAATATGTTTAGCAGAAATGCATATAATCGACAACACTTGACGCTGAAATGATTCAACACTTATATCAAATTTCTAAAAGGCTTCAATGATTTTAGTTCCCTTACATGTTTAAAGAGCCAGCCAGATTAAGTTTTCTTCTCATTTTTTTTTTACACTCGATCTATAAAGCCTAATAATCAATCAAGTTATGGAATCTTTTACCTCATTTTAGCAGGGCCTTAGTGGGCCAACTCGGGGGAGAAACATGCAGGAAGGAAGATCTCCATGAAGATTGGTCACCACTACTTTTCACTAATATATCAGTGCATATAAAAGAAAAAGCATTTTACTATGATGTGTTATGATTTGAATTTGATAGTCAATGGTGTGAAATTTCTATTGTCATCTTGTTCTTTGTACTGATAGCAAAAGGGTAAAAGTAAAGACACAAACACACAAAAGTAAAGACACAAACATTCAAAATGAAGAAATTGATTGTAAATGTTCTCTATGTATCTATGTAACCAAGGCATGGTGATACAGGTACAAATACATTTGGTCCTACAAACTACATTTTGCACACAGTATAGATCTGTGGAGGGTGGATGGATGTGGGAAAAAAATCACACAATACTTTTGTAGACTAGGGGTCTAATTTTGCTAGAAAAGGAATTATGACCAAAGGGGTGCCTATAGCTCCACTGTAAGGATTTGCAGAGAATGGACTCATTGGCACATACAACTTTACCTGCACTTACTCTTGAGAGCAACAGTTCAGGGTCATGATCTAGCAAACAGGTTTAAAAAAGATGTTCCACAATTGTATTCCAACAATAGATCCAGGTTGGACAAGGGCAGACAGATTCATTAAGGTTATACCAGGCATGAAATCCTCAAAATATGAAAAGCAAGGTAGGCTAGAAGCAGAGTCAAATTAGAGGCAGAGGCAGAGTCAATTAAGTAAACACAGCAGAAATGGCAAGAAATACAGAAATGGCCAAAAAAAAAAAAAAAAACGTCTGCTGGAAATCTCTTAGTCTCTTAGAAGTCCGTAAATATTGCCTAACAGGACTTCTTCCATTAAATCAGGTGAAATGTCCAGAGCTCCCTTAGTGGTGAGGAGTGTGAACATCACACCCAGCCCCTTAGTATGTGCCTGATCCTTAACTGTGATCATAAAATCAATATGTAATATTTTACATAACATATAATGTAATATGTGTAATATTTTATGTATATAATCGCCAAACAAATCTCATAAGAGTTAGTATGTTTCATTAGCATGTTTATTTAATTTGAGCAACCTCCAGTGTGACTGCATTTTTCAAAAAACATAAACTTTAATGAAGAATATTAGTCAAATGTCAATAACAAATTTCCAAATATGCCTCAGCTTCTAAGACACCTGCATTCTTCACATTTTGCACCTTCAATCAAGACCACTTTCTGAAGGATTTTCTAGAAGGATTTTGCTACACACTAATGAAATCTGGATGTTGTACTAAAAATGAATAAAGGCACTATAAAAATATTGAACAACTCATTAAACAATAAAACACATTTTGGTCATCTGAGGCCATTTCACCTCAGAAAACGTTTAGTTACAAGCAGGATTATGTCAGTCCATCTATCTGTCTGTCTGTCTGTCTGTCTGTCTATCTGTCTAGATTTTTTTAAAGAACCAAACTCATACTTTTACACAGAAATCCCCACAAATATCCTCCACTTTTATTTTTAAGAACCGAACAGTATTACCGCCACCAGCCCAGCAGTGGTGGAATTACACTGAAAAGTTGTCAACCACCATAAAAAAAAGAAGGAGAAGCAGCCTGATGCAGCGTGCCTGCTCTTTGTCTTGTCCTCCTGTTTGTGTTTTAAACTCCCACCTCCAAATGTTCAAGTTATCTCAATTTATTTAGTATTAGTAAGCTGTGTCCTGTCTAAACATGTGGGTAGAGAGAGTTATTTCAAGGTTTCTTTTGTGTACGAGTCTTTGCATGCTGTTAATGCTAACCACTAATGCTAACAATTGGGGAGGACATTTAGGGTTTACACTATAAAAATAGGCAAAAATACAACATGATTTTTCAACACGAGGGATTACTGTACGTGAAAATATACATACAGCATCACTGCTTCGTGTCTTGCCTTCGTATTTTAGTGTTTTAAACAGTTTTCCGCAATTCGCAACAGTTATTTCTGTTAATTTAGTATTAGTAAGCTGTGCCCTGTCTAAACATGTGGGTAGAGAGAGTTAGTTCAACGTTTCTTTTGTGTACGATTCTTTGTTTTGGATCTCCTCCGGGATCAATAAAGTTTTGTGATTCTGATGATTTATTTCTCTGGCTGCTGCTGTTTGAATCATCTGTGGCAACTGCAGACCAAAAAAGACCCTGTGGATTGTCTCAGTGTTTTTAGTCCTTCGTAAAGCCCTGTATTTTTATTATTGAAAATTAAACTAAAAGAAGTGAATACAGGTTTACCTTTGCATTTTCTTTAAGGGTAATACATTAAACTGAGTTTAAAATGAAATTCTGTGAGTTTAAAAATATTCTGGGGGCATATTTACAGTTGGCACTATAAAAAAGGCATTTTTAAAATTTGCCAGGGATCTGAATAATTTCGGGGCCTGACTGTATATATATATAATTCCGCTTTAGATCATCATAGAAAATCATCTGTCATCAATAAGTAATCGAAATGGAAATGAAAGAAATAAGCAAGGCAGGCAAGGACATGAGATATGCTTAAAAAAATAAACGAAGTCTGAGTTGACTTTGCGATCGTCTGTTTCACTTATTTATTTTGATTGCAACTCAAGTTATTTATTTATGACTCCCTCTCTCTTTTCAGATTGCAGACGAGGCCTAAATGTCTGGCAGGAGGGACAGAGTTCAGCCCAGGCAGAGTGCCACTCCAATGACAGAAACACTGTTCTTTATTTTCTTTTTGCATGCGCAGTGTTGCTCTGGAGCCTCATTGCTTTGAGTGCACGGATCTTCAGAGACGCTTTTGGAGCTTTCTAAAGGCCATAAGAGCCGTTCACCATCGCAATCGAGCAGAAGCCGAGAAGACAAAGAGCAATGTTGTGTGAAACATCTGCTTGTAGAGCGTGAGTTCTGCCCTCAAAGGCTGTTTTTGTTCTTATCGGTGCTGAAAGTGTACACAAGCATGCATGTGTGTGGTTGTGTGTGTGTTTGTGTGTGAGTGTAAGTGTGTGTAGGTGTGTGTACGAGGGCCAGAGGAAGGTGACTCCTGCAGTGTGTAATTACACAGCAAACTGCCTCACTAAACATGCCGGCTGCCCCACAGAGTGTATCCATCCATCCACTCATTCACACACACACACACACACACACACACACACACACACACACACAGAAAGGCTTGTGCACAAATTCACATAAAACACATGTACACACATGCACACATGCATCTGTGTCTGGCTATCTTTCTCTCTTCCTTCCATATTTTTCTTTCTCTCTCTCTATCTCTCACTCTCTATCTCTTGCAGTCTCTCCATTATTCTGTATCTCTCTGTGTGAAGCTGGCAAGAAAAACTTCATATCAGCTCCTCTGAAAAATCCATATATTTTAGTGAACTGGCAGGGAAAATGGAGGCTGCATTTGTTGCTATGTGAAAATTTTGCATGTGCAAATAAAATGTTATTGAAATATCCCAGTGCCTGAATATCCCAACAAAATATTTCAGTTATGAGTAAAAAAAATGCATTATTTCATGCAACCAGCATAAAAGATGATCCAGACCAGATCACCTGGTTCATTTATAGCGATTTATCTTTGCATTGCATTGAAATACTGCAATATTCCATATTTACTGTATATAATACTTCATACTTGAACAAAGTACAAATGCATGAAAATGGGCATACGGTATCCATGGTAATGGGTGTAGTGTAACAAATGGTTGTAGTGTATCAATAAAAATTAGCGTAAATTAGTGCAATGTGTAAAAATGGAAATTAGTGTTGCATTGTCATGTACATTGGTGTAGTGTACCAATGAAAATTGGCATAGTATAACCATGGATGTGGGAGTAGCAAAACAATGAATGTAAATTTACACGTAAATGGGTATAGAGTTACAATGTAAATAGGTGTTGCTTAATCAAATGGGTGTAGCACATCTCTGAAAATGAGTGTTGCATAACCATTGTAATCAATGAAGTTTATCCATGAAAATTAATGTATTTTAAAAATGGAAATGCTTGAAATGTAGTCAGAGAAATGGTGTTGCATTACCATGGAAACAGAGGTGGTGTAACATGTAATAATGGCCCAAAAGTTGGTCCAGGATGGCTGTTTGAGCAGACGTCAGTGCGGTGGCCTATCCATGCAACTTGGATCGGTGCTAAATGTTGAGTGAAAGTGACCCCACAGCACATAGTGTGAAAAGCACAGAATTCTTCCTTTGCATTTAACCCATTTGCTAAGTGAAACAGCGGGCAGCCAGGAAAACAGCACCCGGGGAGCAGTGTGTGGGGACAATACCTTACTCAGGGTACCTCCAAAGTGCTTAGCAGTCTTGGGAATTAACCCCCCAACTTCCTGATTGCAGGGTGAATGCCCTAATCAGCGTCCTAGTTGTTCTAGTGCAACATCATATGCACATGTGCAACAATAATTTATGTTTTATATTGTGCAATATTTTCATTCTGGCAGAATGTTTAAGAATCACATCCCACTTACTTTACTGTTACACCATTATATAGTCTATTATTGTACTGTTCTATCATCTCTACACTTGCTGTCTATTATTTGTTTGTCTATTGTCTACTGTCTGTTATGTCCTGCACTCTGTTGACTGTTGAATGCTGTATGTTGCTACATGTTGCACCATGGTCCATGGAGAAATGTTGTCTCCTCAATCGATGTACACAGCTGGTGACGACAATAAAGTAACCTTGAACCTTGAAGTCCGGATCATCCAGAAAAGTATTTTCACACTGAAAACAAACCAAGCCATGCTTTGGTTTAATCCAGACCGAGGCCATTTTTCGGTCCTCTTGTGGCACCTTTTACACCTTTTATTATGTTTCAGACCAAACTGAGAAGTCAGGAGGTTAATAACAAACAACCTGATTCTTTGCTTTTGCACTGCTGACTGTCCCAGATTGACTCTTTACTTTGAACTTGAGTCAAGTTCTGTATAGGTGAGGGCACCTGCTCATTAGTGTGTTGTTCACTTTTGACTTTACATTTAGCCTGGTCTGGCCCACCAGGCTAAATGTATTTTGGCAAATGGTTTAGTGGGCCATAGAGAATGAGTTGTTTGGAAAACCCTTAGGAAGGAGCCTGAAGGGTTGTACACAGACACTCTCAGCACTTGTAAGAGCTGAATTTGCATTTTATCAACCTTAATAATATGCCCAACTTCTTTATTGCAGGTTATTTATGGTTCAACCAGCAGATCATTCCTCTTTATTTTTCTTGTTTTTACGCTTTTGATAAATAATGGTTAAATAAAGCACTTGTAAGAGAGTGTCAGTGTCCGCTTCTCTTTGCCTCTCTGAGTCTTCATCTCACTCCCTCTGGGTTCTCATGATTACCATCGCATTAAGAGGGAGCGCAGACAATGTGCGCCATGTCACAGATGTCAACACACATATCAGCAGATCAAATGTCACATTACAGCCACTCTAATCTTAAATAAAGGCACCGCTCTAATTACCCATGATCAGTCTATTCCTGTGTTAGTCTGTATCCATCAAGGTCAATGGCAGAGCTTTGAGTGTGCAAAATGTGGGCTGATGCTTAATTGTTCATTTATAAAAATAGTTTTCGTATTCCAGCATGTGGGTGGCCAGCAGTTTCCATCATTTTCTGCAAAGACAGATACAGGGCATGCATCTCACACTCAGATCAGAATCAAAACTTTATTGATCCCAGAGGAAACTGGTTATGTTATGACTGCACAGACACACAGAGACACAGAGGCAAGTACAATATAAAATATAAAGAAAAAAATCATAAAACACTGTTCTACATACACAAAAGCTGGGATATTAGTATTATAGATAGGAAACTTACAGTTAAACTTACTTTAGGTTCAAGTCATATACAGATACAGGGCAATGAATTTGTCAATTAGCCAACATTTAGAGCCCTAATAGTTAAGACAAATCCAGTATAACAAACCGTATTTCTGTACATGGAATCAGCCACATTGGAAGTCATGTATTTTTTCACCATTTGAGGAAAACTATCATGTGTTAAAAATATCATGTGTTATTGGTACAACTTAAGCATGGGTCTGTAGCTATTTTACTGCATGTGCTGTTTTTACTGTGTGAGCATGTACCGTATAGTTTTACAGTGACTGCTTCAGTAAAGACTTGAACTTAAGGTTTTCGGCTCTTAGCCACATTGTTAACATTATCTGCTGACTATGTAATCTAGTGTCATGTTTTGTTCATGTTCCAGGTGCCATACAGTGTGACATTACACTGCAATGATTCTGATAGTTCTAGTATTTAAGGAACAACAAACATATGCTGCCCACTGCTGGAATCAACTGAATCATCACCATCTGTAGCTTTAGAAAACCGAATTCTATCTCACTTTTAACCATCCTTTATCAATTTCCTATGTATTCTTATTAGGGCTGGGAAAGTTAACGCGTTATTATCGCGTTAACGCATTATTTACTTAATGCCGACAATTATTTTATCGCACGTTAACGCAGTCGATGCTTTCACCGAAGTAACGCGAGCAGGGGAGGACTGGGGCTTTCTTTACCAGGTTGGGTTTTCACATCTCGGCCGTATCTTGGGCCTTTTTGGCAGAACGCACAGATTGCCAGTCCGCCCCTGAACACCAGCGCTGAGGTATTTAATATGAACAAAAGTAATGGGACATCTGACCCCCGCAAAAACCAACCGACACGTACAGCGCTCCCATTACTTTTGTCCATATAAGACGCCTGAACACTGGCTTCGCCCACAAGCTTTGCAGCTGCTATATTGTTTGCGCCTCCATGCTCTGGGAACTTATTTTTCAATAACAAGCTAGATAAAAGGTGAATGCCCTGCAGTGGCAAATAGCTTTGGTTTTATATTTTATATTAGATTTGATTACATTAATGTTTCTACAGAAATATTTGAACTTAAACTGCATGACTGTGTTAAAGAGAACACTGCGTTTAAAAATCCCCTTATTTGTTTACAGTCTTTTTAACAGTGTTATTCCACTTTTGTCATTAATAAAGATAAATCTGCACAAAGTAAACATATTTGTCTACTCCTATGTTGATAAGAGTATTATAAACAGTATATTTAGTACAGACTTAAAGGTGCGATTAATCGCGATTAAATATTTTAATCTACTGACAGCCCTAATTCTTATATTTCTTTTTTCTTTTATTTGTTTTACTTGCTGCTATTTTTATGCTATTCTATCCCTGTATAACTCACCTAATGACCCTTGTGTTTAATAATGGGCTATATAAATAAAGTCAGCACACTACATACATCATTACTATGGACAAATGTGAATTCAGTCTAGCCATCCAAATTGGATTTGTGGTGCAGCTATCTAAGAGTTGATCCCATCAGAGACAGACAGTGATGAAAGTGATAACTTGTTGATACCACAGCCATCTATGGCTCAAGAGCGCAAGACAGCATATCTGCCCCCACCCCTCCCTCTTCATTCAGACAAAGCAGGCATCTATTTGCTAAAGTATCCATTTGGCAGTATTCTACCCCTGGACATGCTGAGGTGTCCAAAGATCAATTCAAAAAGATGAAGTGGTGGTTCAGATGACTTGGAGGAATTCTATCCCACCCTTGGCCCTGACAGGTGTGGTCCCATCATCTGGCCGGAAAGATCTAGCCATTGTAGGTTAGAACTGTCACTAACTAATTTTGGGGAGGAAACACTCTCAATGAGTGATGAAAAATCATATAAAATTAGACATGTTTCTGTTGCTACCTACAATAACTGTGTGGTTTAATGTGTGCTCATTAAATGAACGTCAGTAGGCTTGAACTGATAAACAATAAACCTGCTGGCCTCATTTAGGAACTGAAGCACCAGTTTGCATCTTCATTCCTGAATGCTCTGTAGAAGTTCCTGAGAGCAGTTTTGAAGCAAGACAGGTTTGCTATTATCCAGCCTGAGCTTTCACTGAGACAGCCAGCACAACCCACGGTCAAACGTGAAGCAAAGTGATTCGCTCGATTCCTTTTTGTACTTCAGGCAGAAAAATACTAGCAAACAGCTTGACTTCACACCAGTGTAGCTACCAGGAGGCACCGGTTCAGGTAAAACAGGCCATGCCCTGTCCCAGCCTGCCAGCCATATATAATTAAACGCACAGCTTTGGGTTGGTTTGTATTCATTAAGCGTCGGTTAATCTCTGAAGCTCCGTCAGGAGCGATACGCATCATCAGCGGAGCCGGTGCCCCGCAGCTCAAAATACATCAGCTGAAGGTCTTCATAACACTATCAAACCCTGGCCTGCTATTATTCTTGATCTTTCTCTTTTCCGTATGAGGTGGCACTGGGGTTGCTTTAGTTGGTATAGATGTTTAGTTTCGTTTAGCCATAGTCGCCGCTTTAAAACAGCCTAGGACTGCCTCGATTTATGATTCGCCGGCTGCCTCCAGCAACCCTGGCTGAATAATTTACATTGTGCTGAGGCATGCGTGCCTGGAATGGCCGATAGCAGCACAGCATGGGTGTGTTGTGTGGGTATGTGTGTGTGTCTATGTGTGTGTGAGAGAGAGAGAGAGAGAGAGAGAGAGAGAGAGAGAGAGAGAGAGCGAGAGAGAGAGAGAGAGAGAGA
>JBBPDC010000035.1:837910-852521 GCA_037974485.1 Hemigrammopetersius urotaenia
CGGTGGAAGAATTGGTCAAAATTGCCCATTTGTTTCTCCTGGTTCTCGCAGTGTGTTTAAGTCTTTACTCCATGACAGGCGATGTGCTCCTGTCTTGCAGACCCCCTGTTGCCCACCCCAACACCGCTGATCTAGCCAATTGTGTAACTACTAAGCCCTTTATATGTAGAATGTGTTTTTTTTTTCAGTAAAGATAACACATGAAAGTGCTTGGTCTCATGCAAGCTTTCCCATATACTCATATAAATTTAGTATAAAAGTAATTTTCTGCATATATATAAAAATATTGTACATCTTCATGTGTTTTAAACTCGCATCACACCACCCTATGCATCACAGTGCTCTGCTTCTATTTCTCCGCTTCTGATCTCCAGCCCACACACACACACACACACACGTGTACCTGAATTGTGAACTATTGCTGCATCTGTCACTGCCTGTTAACCCGTCAGTCATGAGCCATTGATTTCATTTGTCTTCTTCTGGGTTAGGATTCTTTTGGTTATTTTTATTTTAGTTTATCCTACAAACTTTTGTTTTGCACTGAACATTCAGCCTGGAACATGAAATAAAACCACAGGTTGTTAAAATTACTATGAGAGATTCCTGAAAGCTTTTAAAGCAATGGTTGCAAACACATATTCAACATTTTCTCAAAATGCACGTAAAGGAAAATAACTCACAAGTGGAAATAAATGGAAATACATCAACAAATGTACTGCTTGGTTTTCGGAGGGTTATAAACAGGAAAAGCAGGAGCATCAGGCACTTTCTGATGTAAGATGCTGTCATGTGTTGTCATGACAGATTACCTCCATTAATAAAACAGTGTCATGTGACTATTACCGGTAATTGTAATGACAGATAATACAATGCTTAACGTCATGCCAGTTTAGGCCACATGCTCATTTAATGTTAACAGGCATGCAGTTTGCACAGAGCAAATGGCAGGGTATTAGCAACTATCATTTACTAGCTGTCTGGGCCATTTGAAAATGAGGGTGCTAAAACTCTCAAATACACATGCTTCATGCATAGATTATAATACTTTCTGCGATGTTACCCCGAAGTGGAAATCTGAAATGCAGTCATGCTAACTTTTTGACACTTGTCATATTTCAGGGGCGAGGGAGAGGTGGACCAATGACAAACTCCTTAATGCGAGACAGCAGCTCCTTGCAAGATGCTAACGTGCATCGGCATTCAGGATATTTTAAAGGCGGGTTTATGTAGCCGTCTCTGAAAGTTTATGAAGTTCATCCCGCCTGCGTCACCTCATATCCGAAGTCTTTTTCACCCCCTCTGCTCCACACAGTGCTCCACACTATCTGGAATGAGGAAGAGCAGAAGTGAAGTTTGAGTTCTGGCTAAGGGCGAATACAGCTCACACTGCCTGGATCGGAGATGACGGGCCAGAAGATGCGACCTGTTTCCTTACATTAGGCCATCGCTAATCCTGAAAGGCAAGCACGGCCACGAACCATCTTGTCTCATGGGGGCATGAGAGGATCCCCACAGTTTACTTGGAGTTTAATCTGTATTGCTCAGTAGTATCTTTATTTTTAAAAGTGCAGAAACTTTGTATATATTTTTTTCTGCTTTTTTAAAATATATTTATATAGCCTTGTAGCCTTGCTGGCAGGTGAAGCGAATAAAATTGATGATCTCATTACAGTGGCACCTGTCAGAGGGTGGTATATATTAGGCAGTGTGTGAGTAGTCAGTTCTTGAAGTCGACATGTTGAAAACAGGAAAAATGGGAGAGTATAAGTATCCAAGGCACTTTGACAAGGACCGAACTGTGATGGCTAGGTGAGTGTGCCAGAGCATCTCCAAAATGACAAATTTTGTGAGAAGTCCAAGTATTCAGTGCTTAGTACCTACCAAAATGGTCCAAGGAAGGACTTAGAGGCCAGCCATCTGGTTCAGTCCCATGAAAGAGCTGCTGTAGTGCAAACAGCTAATGCAGAAAAAGTTAATGCTGACTCTCATAGAAAGGTGTCAGCACACACAGTGCATCACATGTTGCTGTGCATTGGGCTGTGTAGCTGAAGACCCGTCAGAGTACCCATGCCGACCTCTAGATGGATGGATGGATGGATAGTGTATGTGTATCACTTATCTGGGGAAGACATGTCACTGGGATGCACTATAGAAAGAAGGCGAGGAGGCCGAGGCAATGTGATACTCTGGGCAATGGGACACCTTGATGTGGACGTTACCTCGACAAGACCCACCTACTTAAACACTGCTACAGACCAAGGACACCCCTTCATGGCAATGATGGTCCCTAACGGCAGTGTCCTCTTTCAGCAGGATGATGTGTCCTGCCTCAGCTAATGTTCTTCAGGGTTTAAGGATCATAACAAGGAGTTCAAGGTGGTGACCAGCTTCAAGTGGCCCCACCTCTCAACTAACAGGATACTGCTGGTGTAGAATCTCAGCACCTTTAGAGATCTTGTGAGATCCATGCCTCGATGGGTCAGGCAGTTTCAGCGGCACATGGCGTGTCTACACAATGTCAGGCCTTAATGTCATAGTTTATCAATGCATATCTTGGCTATGCGCACTTCATTTCTTTTCTTTTGGCAAACATTTTCCTTGCAGACACACTTGTACACACTATTTTAGCCTAGATTTCTGTGTCAATACAATAAAAAAAGGCTGCATTGACCTGCCGATCTTGGAGTCAGACAAAATGATTTCCGTTCCCAGACGAATAGGCTGGAGGAAGAATTCATATAGTCCAAAATAACCCCATAAAATTGTGCAAGAGAAATGCACAAAAAGTTGTGGAGGCAGAAGGCGGGCGTGTGGCTGAGAGAGACATGCTGAGTCAGCAGGATTCAGCCACAGCAGCAGAGACTGGCAGCATCATCCATAGCTGCCATCCACAGAGCTCTCACTGTGCTCTGGAGGGCCTCCTGCACAGAGGGGAAATGACCTGCCTCCACCAAGCTGACACACACTCAGTCTTCAGCCTGCGAACTATGGCTACTTTTTCTGCAGGAGCATCATTTTTATAATTGAGCACTTTATGTATGGGTGCAAATGGAGGCGTTTCCATTTTTTGGTGACAAATTGCTATGGGGTGTCATCTGTCAGCGGATCACAGGGATGAGTACGGGCCTGAAGGTGAGCAATGACAAAAGCTCGGGAGCGTCTTGTTCACCAAAAATGTAAAATGACGAAGCAGTAAGAATTGGAGAGCCGACACTCCGTCATCAGGCCGGAAGCCAATCAGCACAGTATTGAAGTAAATCCATTTAACTTGAAGAAAACGATCAGTCAGCTGGTATGTCCAGGTGTGCCGTATGATGCAGGATCATTCTGCATAATGACTATGAATCATTCCGCCTACAGCAGAGTGACTTGATTGCTTTTTTTAGTTACTGTTTCAGACAACGAGTTCACTGTTTATACCATATTAAGAGTGCATGTGGACTACATTCTGTGGTCCCTTCCAGATGTCCCTCATTTTCTCCATTATGATCAATCCATTATAGATGGTCAATTTTGATTGCTACTATGATCAAAACTGTATGTCAGTGTGCATCAGGTCATTAAAGTAAAGTGAGTGTGGCTAATGCTATGCACCCATGCTTATTTGATGAAACGTTCTAGGAAATTCTAGGGGTTGGGATTTCCTGGATTGTTTTATTAGACAGTGGCACAGCATACACGATATATATATTTAAGGGTAATGAATTAAACTAAATTAAATGAGTTTAAAATGAAATTAAGTGTTCTAGGGGCATATTTGGGTTTACACTATGAAATTTTTTTTTACCAAAACACAACACTGTGTTTTTTCACTATACACAAGTGCTCTTGGAACGTAACCCCCACGAAAAGCAAGGGGTTACTGTTTTGATCTGTTCCTAAGTTTTGATCTGTTGTGCTGCTCAGCTGCTCATCCACTGTTTGTTGATCTCATATGTGTGATACCTCTCTTTCAGTTTCAGTTTTTAAAGTGATACCCTCAGTACTTACAATAGACTACATTGGACAGCACTCATGGGTGACCAATGGATAAATTAATGAGCAGCAGCCTAAAGCTGAAAGCCGCAGTTCCTCTTGACAGCCTTCACCATAACAAAAACCCAAGAGCTGTGTGATCCACAGCTGGGATGAACGCCTACCACTGACTCCCTGGAACCACTGACTGTATATATGACATATATGATACATACACTAATTGGGTGGAACCTGCAGTCACTGGAAAGTGGTGATGAAAATGGGAAACTGTGTATCCTATGTGTTCACACAATGAAACTAATGCTATTGAATTGCTATAAGTAATGCATATATTCTGATTAAACTAATAATGTGAGTATTCACCATGAATGGCAATTACTCTTGTATTCAGCCACTGGTGAATTCGAGATGGTTTTAATAGAATTGAATAGAATGGAATGGAATCCCAGACCTGTGTTTAATATGCCTATATCTATAATTTTGTGAACTTGTATTGCTGTTGCAGAACCACACTTGGCTCTGAGCCTGCGAGCAGCAAATTATACCTTAAGGATCTGGGTGAGTGACAAAGATTTTACAAGATATGGACAAACTGTGTTCCACAATTACACCTGCACTTTTCGTTAGCTCACTGATTCTGCTGTTTATCGCAGCAGGCAAGAGTCTGATAGAGTCCAGCAGTCAGTCAGTCCAGAGTGGGAGGAAATGCATGGCTGGTAAAAGTCAGTCACTGAAGCCATAAAGTCTTTATTTCTCACATTCACATGGAGTAGAAGGCAAAGGCACAAGCCAAGGTTACACACACAAGATGTTAAACACTCTGAGGTGCCTCACAACACAGAAGCCTCAAAAGATCTCTTCAAATTTTTTCTCACTTAAAGCTGATGGAAAGAAGCAAATACGTTTTGTGAAAAGTGCAGATTAATTATGTAGGTGAGTAGATTATGTGATCATGTTGTGATTACGTATGTATTGCATTGTGTGTAATACCTTTAAAAAAAATGTTTGAAGTGTAAAATGTATTCTTATTCTTTATATAATGTATTATGGAAGCTATGTAATTAATTATTGTCACACCTGTGTCAGTCATGCCCCCAATGAAAGCCGTCGCCCGAGTACTAGGTGGTACACGGCTCTGGGCACGAAGAGATGACATCATGGTTTGCCATGTTGCGTGGTCACCCAATTCACTACTGTGATTTTTGTGCTGGGAAATGATTAGAAAACAAGATGGCTGCTTTTATTTCTGTGCACATCAAAAGGGGAAGAGAGAGAAGACTCTGGAAGGATCGTACGGGTGGTACCCTTCTCCCCTCTCAGAAGCATTGAGAGAAACAGAGAGAGTGCCCCAGCTCCTGGATCCGGGGGTCTGTACCTATGACTCTTTTCCTGTGTGTGTCTGCAGGCCTGACTACATTGAGCAGCAGCAGTAAGAAGACTCCACGAAGCGTGGGGCACATGGTACTGGCCCCTGTATGACAGTGGGCTTGAGAAGAGTTGGTTCTGTAACAGAATCCCCCTTCCTGGTTTTTGTTTATGTTTAATCAGAGTGACTGTGTTTTCTTCATTAAAAGTTATCTAATTCCAAGCCTGTCTCCTGCAAGTGTATCCAACCCTAACTCAACATGACAATTATGCATCTCTGGTCTTACATGTAAGTAATTGTAAGGGGTATTTGTATGAAGAAAAAACAGCTAAGTATTAAAAAAAACCTAATTTAAACCTGTAAGGACCTTTCAGCTGTTATTGTGTGCCTTGTTACTGTCCTCTGTATTTGTACAAAAAGATGATGTTTCTGTACCACAGTGACATCTTATATCTATTTTTGTTTATCTGTATAGCAATTCTAAGCTCATACCTGTACACAATTTTCTGCCCAATTTAGTCATCGCTAATTCTAAACACAAGTTAGGACTCACACAATAAAACATCACTGGGAACATGTGCTACCTCTAAGTCATGTGAAGCTCCACTGTATCTTTTCAAAATGTTGCTAACCCAGTGTCATTGGAATGCTGAACATGCAAGGAGGAGAATACTGATTGCCAATTCTGTTATGGCAGCTTACAGATGCCTGTGCTGGTTTCTTAGGTGGTCCTCCCCACCCAGAGAGCAAAGCCAATTGTGCTCTCTTGGACTCTCGACCATGGATGACTGCAGCACCACTGGGGATCAAATTTGTGATCTCTCAATAATAGGGCTTTCTATTGCATTCCATTTACAAGCCTTTGGTAAACATCCAGCACTATACAAAAGTACAATGACGTTCTACTTTATCCACATGGTAGGCCTTAAATTCCTCAATCCTTTTATATTTAATTGACTTAGCACATCCAACAACAAATGCAGTATTGAGCTTCCTTTATACAGTGATAGAATCATGGACATTCCCCTACACTGACAACACAGGAGGGACATGGACAAGCACTCACAATAGATGAGTTTAAGATCCATTTAACACAATGAAAACAATTGGACTGGAACTGAGAAACGAAAGTAAATCAAGCAGAACAAAATAGCCAAGAACCAAGTTGCACCATATCTATCTGAGTTACTGTGACTGCGAGGCAGTTGTGCGGTTTTATTCCAGGTGCCTTTGGTCTTCACAAGACCTCTTCTAGCTGGAAGTACAAAAACAACATTAAGTTTAATGGACCACTGAGAGGCCACTTCAGCTCTCTTAAGCCTCACATGAGGTAATTAGTTGAGGTGATGAGTTGGAAAATGATTGCCTTAAATATACCCCACACCCTACACTCTAATTTTAGCAAGGATAAAAGATACCTAACCTTATGTAAGCACAGGTAGGCTTAGCGTATCTTGTAAATATTATAAACTAAATTAAGTCACCCAAATGAAAGGAATAAGGAATATGTCCATAAGCAGCTAATTAGGTATATAAACAGCACAGCAAGAGTGATGTTGCTTTACTGTAAACCCAATATTACTGTGTTTTATAAAGTAGTTTATCTTACAGTTCAACTGTGTAATTAAGTTGTGTGAAGTCTATTGCTGCAAAGAGAAAAACACAGAAACTGGGAGAACTGGGAAGAGTGGTAGCCTATCCAGCACAGCAGCAGGGCTCTTTATTATATATAGAAACGTTCAATGCATTAAAGATAATAAAGAAATGAAATATTAACAAAGTTTGTCAGTATGGCTCTGATGGTCTATATACGGGAGATGGAGTCAGTGAACACATAAGTGGGCTACAGTATCTGTAGAGTGTAGCCCCCACAGGTCAGGGTCAGCTAAATGCATGCACTGTATTATGTCTTACAGCACATCACTGTGATTGCAGTAACTTGCTGTAAACTGTACAGAATTTGTGGTATAAAGTTGAGCTGCTTTTTTAGAATATGGATCTCTTTGTAGTGGATATCAATACCCTCTAAGATCTTCACAACACTTAGTCCTTAGGTCTATTATGTATTGCATGTACTGTATGTATTGCCTACTGAAATGGCCATTTGTGTGGGTCAATTTGTCAGAAATACACAATATACAGGGCACCTGGTGTTTATTTGAATGTTAATTTAATGATTTTCATGTAAATGTGGGTCATTTCTATTGATCCAATTACGATGGTGAAAATGACTAATGGCCTGTTTAAATGATGCAGTTGTAATAATAACAAATTCACTCTTTTGTTCATTTTCAGCCACTTATCTCTGTCTCTTTCCAGCTCCCAGAGAAGGATAGGTTCCTTTTTTGAGTCTTCCTCCAGCTTTAGGAAAGTTTTACTCGCCTGTTATGAATAAAAATGAAATGAATTGAAATTGAATCGGACGTCTCCTCCTGAATATCTGCGCTTCTGATCAGGTCTAACTAGCCACCTAATGGAGGAAACTCTAGTGCTTGTATTTGTGTCTTGTTCTTTTGGTCACAAGCAAAAGATTGTGATTATATTAGTAATAATAATAACAATAATAACAATAATATCAAAAATAACAATAAAAACAAAGAGAGAAATCAATGTCATTTTCTAAGCCCAAAACCAGCTATTGGAGCTGACAAGTTGCTCAGCCTAGCCTCTACTGTTTTGTCTTCTACTGCGAAACAAACCAGTGTAACAGCCATGTTGACTGCTTCATTAGAATATTCTGCTCTTTGTAGTGCAAATCAGGCAGCTGTAGTGTCTCTGTGTGCAGGTTCATTGTTTGTGAGCTTATTACCTCATACCTACAAGACAATCCCCTTTCCTTTCTGAGGTGCTCAGATCACGTTGGTCTCATATCTCTTGTCAAAGATGTGTCCTGAGAATTCAATTCACATTTCGGGTCCTGCTATCCTTTGCTGAGCAGATTTTCTGTTTGTGTTCTCTGACTGGCGCTGTGCCCGGAGAAGCTCCCAGCGCCAGGTGTTGCTTTATTTATCACACGAGCCGGAGTGACCTTTACCTTTCCTGCAACATTGCCAGCCCAAACCTCCAAACCTCCCACCACGTATGCTCTCGGCCCACTTTGGGCTCACCTGAACACATGCCCTCCTCCCCGCACCTCCGGATCAGTTGAACGAAGCCTAGACGGACCCATAGGTGTCGACTAAAAAAAGCATTAGACCTTTGGAAACTCCATACATGCTCTCAGAGGCAAAACTGCTTAAAATTCGCCCTTGCTGTCCTCACATGTTCGGGGTTGCATAACAATAAGCCAGCAGCTTTTGGAGCCACGCTTGCAGGCCAGCTACAGTAGAAAGTCAAAAATAGCTAAGCTGGAGCCAAGCGCTTGGTGTGTAGGTTATTACCCACATTAAGAGAGGGGGCTGCCCTGCAGAACAGCACTGGTGGCTTTGCCGTTGATTAATAGACTGGGCTGCGCCACTGCAAGAGTAAGATAATGAAGGAAGCAATGCCCTCTGTGTTTCAGCCTGTGTTACAGCTTTTATCTGGTTCACATTTAATGATCAATCACCCGGGCCACAAATGGATGCAGTTAGACTAAATCAGTGCTGACTTAAACTCTCTTGCTTCCGACAGTTCCCACTTTGTCGCCCCAAGCACAGCCGAAGCCCTGCTCCATGTTATAAAAATTTCACATCATGCTGCCCTTTGCCTGAATGATTGTATACACACAGCTCAAAACATACTTCTGCAGGTGTGACGTCACTGTTTCCCTGGGTATCAGGTGGCTAAGCAAGGCGCAGCTGTAGGAACGTTCAAGAATATGTGACAAGAAATTCGAGTAGCACATGTCAGTCTGAACGTGTCTGGTAACGTGGACTTTTCTGTCCATTAACATTAGAAGGTGTATCAGGCAAACAAATAACAAAACAAATTTGCCTGTTACTGTTGATCACACAAAATGTTTAAAAACAGCCATCCTGTACCATCTGGTTGGTACCATAAATATACCTATTAGAGACCTGGATAGCTAACAGATGGTGCTCAACTGTAGCCACCTCTCCAGAGCCACATACTGCCCAGAGATAAGTGTCCTCCACAGACTCTCAATGGATTTTGTTTGTTTTGTTGAGGAATCCTACCAATCTTCTGTTTTTTTTTTTGTTATTGCTTTTCTTTTGTTTCCTACATATTTAACAAAATGACAGTAGCCTCAAAAGGTTATCATTTCACCACTAAAATGGTCCAAAGCCATGAATTAGCTCATTCCATTGACTTCCATTTAAAGTCGATAACATGTTTTCCATCTTCTGTAAAGTTCGTTTTTGGAGAAGGTTTTGTTGATAGTGATGATTTATTGCAAAACCGATAAAAGCCACCTTACTAAACATTATTACATAAGATGATGAATATGTTTCCGATGCCAGAAACATTTCAATATGAAATATGATATACCTTTTCTTAAAGATCTGTAAACAATCAATCTGCAGTTTTGAAAGTGATGAAGTTCTAAAAGCTAAACAGCACTTTTGGAGACCTTTTTGAAAGTGTTTGTTGATTTGACAGACGGCAGAGCAAGGCTGACTGTTTGTGTGGCCAGTCCACCATTGTTTATCTTGTTTAGATCATTTCTCTGTACATAATACACCTTTAATGCCTGTAAGGGGAAGCGGTAATTGGGACATCTGAGCATAATGACTCAAGTTTATAAAGATTGTATTTACACATTTGGTTGGATTCAGTGGCACTAAATGATGTGCACCCTGCTTGGTCCTTTTCAGTGCAAAAGGCGCATGGCACCACAGCGTCGTTGAGAAAACCTACATCATTAAACTCAAGACAAGATCGTCAAAAAAGGCAGGAAGCAGGAAGCATGAGCTTCGCCATTCAAGAGGAAAATTATTTTAATGATCTCATGTTCTCGTTCTTTGAAGCTCCATCCTTGCAGAGGGGCTTGTGGAGAGAGTAACTGAGGCAGTGTACAAAAGAAAGAGGGGGGCCAAACCAATTTCAAACACAAAACGTATTGAGTACTGTATCATGGTACACCAGTAGTGAAAATCTTTTTCTTCTAATTACCTTGTTTTGAAACTCTCAGTGTCTTCATTTCTGTAGGCCAGTGCTGTATAATGTAATTATTGCAGTAGTTGCATACTCCAACCCACAAACTCAGTGTGTTCCTGCTTGTTCTTCCCTCAGCTGTCTTTTCCTGAGCTGTAATCTTATACCAGTTATCTCTTTCAGGCAGTTCCGTAGATATACCATAATAACGTATGCAGTCTGTGTGCTCCTCTAACTTCACTGCGTCTGATTTCATCATATAATTGGCACCAGCCTCACCATTTTATCCCAAAATGAAGATGAAAGTAAACTTGAACAACTGCATACCACCCAAGATTCCCAAATGCACCTCTTTGCAAAGGAATTTGCAAACATTTGGGTGTTTTATGATGAATGGATTTCCAAAATAAGAAGGGGTCCTGGTCAGGTCCTGTTAGTATGTGGCAGTGCAAATCGTGCTATCATTAGCTCCCTAGACTAACAAGCAAGCTATATAGCAGGATGTTAGCATGGAGCTAGTTAACCAAGCCAGATATCTAGATTTGGCTTGATTAGGCCAAAATTTCTCCTTCTCCTTTAGTGTTCAAGAAGCCAATTACATTGTAATATTAAGCATTTCACAGCTCTTTAGAGTAGCCTGGCTAGCTAACATCCTCCTGTGGCCTTAAAATAGAATGAAAACAAGATGGCACTCTTACCTTTTTAAGATAACCGTTGCTAAGCTAAGCTAAGTACATAACTATAACATCAATGACATCAATTTCATATTTACACATTACACATCAATGTAGAAATAAAAGCATGTCCAGATCACTTCATGGAGGTGTTCTTAAAGACCCTGGTTGGCTTGTGAAAGTTGAAGAAGGGTTCTGTGCCAGCTTGCTTCACCTGGACTGATAGTACGGTGAGGCTGCAGGAAGGGCTGTTGTCAGAGGAATGACAAGGTTTTTTATGTGTTTTCAACCAGTGCCAGGGGTGAAGGGAATGCCTTGCAGGGTGATGTCACTTACCTAAGTTTGTTGGAATTCACAACTGTATCACTGAGCAGAGAAATGCATTCCCTACTCTGTGTTCCATGAAAAGTACCTTATCACTATCATTAGATTCCTATAAGTTTGAGTGATTAGTATCTCTGCTTGTACTCTAACACTGTTTAGATGCTCAGATGTTTAGAATTTGGCTGCTTTATAATGTGACTGATCCTGGCCTGTCCTAAGTAAGTTAAATGTTACAAAAGCATTGGAAATTGAACACTGTAATGTTCCTTAATATTTTATTTCCCTTACACCTCCAGTAAAGAGGTGGTCACACCACACCCGAGGTTATGCTGAACTCCCCCTGTCACTTGAGAAGCAAAGTGAGAAAGGCCAAAAGCCCATCAATGATCAAACAGAATGAATGGTATAGTTTAACACATGCAATTCCTCCTTTCCTGATTCTAGGGTGACGATAAGAACATCATGTTTTGCAGTGTTTGCAGCCATTTAGCTTACTGTGGGAAACATAGAAGGGTGGAGTCAGCAGCTAAGGCAAGCTGATGAAATGTCCTACATTTCATATTAGGGCCACTTTAAATTTTGCCATTAAGAGAAACTATAGATGAACCTCAACATCCTGGTCTCCAAAATGCTTTCCTACTTTCAAGTGTTGTTAGACTGTACAGAAAAGTTCTAAATTCTGAAATAAACTCACAACCACCTTTAATGGTCTAATTTTCCATCATTTTTCCATCAGTAAAAGTTACATTTGTTAGTGATCTGTATCCTGGGTCCATATCTGACAGATAGATAAGATCTTTACTTGAGGAAGGCAAAGGGGTCATGGCTCAATAAGACTTTTTCTGAAAAATGTCTTCCACACTTAATAGCCCCGAGCAGACAGACACAAGCAATACACATTTGCATGCATACTGCCAATATAACACTTACTCATGATATTAGTAGGCTCTGTTAAGCAACTTCAGACTGTTAAGTAACTTCCTTTGTTCTAAACAGGGCACTACTTAAAACTAGTCAAGATTGATTTACACTAAATCTACTCCATGAGGCAAAAGCAATTACACTCACGAGTCATTTTACATGTATTTGAGCCAGCTGCATTTCAGTGAATGGAACCTGTCAAAAACATTAGCATGAACTCATGTCTTTTATTTAATAGATGTATATACCTTTGCTACTCAGGGCAGGCATGTTTATATACACATTTAGACACGTTCTCTCATTCTTCACTTTAGGTGATAATCCTATGTGCACCTAAAAGGGAAATCTCACAATGTCATGCCAGTGATACAGATCTGTCCAACCACCTGGAAGTAGTATTCATGGATGGTCTTCAGTGCAAAGGCACCATCAGTTCTGCAGTACAAGTAGCCAAGTCTTTGGAACTGTGCTTGTCTGGACATTTGATTACCAGGAGTCTATAGGTTAGTGCTGGATTAAAGTCATGTCAGGCGAGGCAGCCAGGTGTGGGCCATGGGGATTAATCACAAATCTGCAGGGGAAGACTTCATTTCCAGTGATATCCTTGTACTCAGAAACAGCAACTAGTTTCTAGTTCTCTCTTCATTGCTTTGGTTTGCGTGTACAGTTTCTTTTTCCTGTTTGCTGTAAAAGTCTCTCTCACCGTGGGGCAGATCTTCTTGAATGATGATGATGATGATGAAGACAACAAGTCAAGTTGGCTTTTATTGCCATCCATTATATGTGTGAAAAAAGTTGCTTTTATTACAGTCCCAGGTGCAGTCATATAGCTTGTACCAGGTCTTGCTATTGCTTTGTCCTATTGTTTCCAGGTGTTCTGTGTCAGACTATGTGACAACCAGGCCACCATAGTGGTATGCTTACATTTTTCTTGGCCAGTGCTAAAGACACAGGGCTGAAGTGGAAATGGACAGTGGAGTTTGAGGCAATTAAATACAGAATTTGTGGAAGGTCCCCAAGGTCTGTGGAGACCAGATCAGCCAGCTGCTTCCAACAGGCTTCTGGTAATCTTGATCTTACTGCCAACTGTTGCCAGGTTTCTGCGAAGAGCCTCTGCAGGTAATGGAAGCGGCGCAGTGCATTACAACTCGGAGATGCTGTTCACAGCAGAGCGCCATTTCCCTCTGGTGATGCAATGGTCATAGGTGGTTTGATTTTGGTGCTGTCACAGCCCAACTGCTATTGGGATGAAACGTGCCAGGCCTCACGCAGCGATGTTTTAGTTGCAGCTATGGGGGCAGATGTATACCCATGATATGTAGTGGTCATGTATGTTTAGCAGTTCCATCAGGTGATTGCAGTGTCCCAAGCCAGCTTCACAGGTACAAATTGTGTTGCCAGGGAATGTCTGCTAAAGGGACCCTTTCACCTGCAGACTAATAAGGCACATTCAAGAAGCAGTAAATAGTAGCACCTAAGCCTTTAATGCAGTCTAGTGACACACTGAACACTATCTTTTGGACTGATGGTTACAGCCTGACATCAGCTTCAGACAATGTTATTTCTGGTCAAGTAGCACCACTTTACAAACTAAAAAGTTTAACCACAGTCATGATACATGATTTTCACATTGAACTAAAATACTCTCTCAGTGAGTGCCTTGCTCCTCTGTTGGATAAAGTCTGGACACAGTCTGGTGTGGATCGATATGCCAACATTATCAAGCATCACCTCATAAAACTGTACCACCCAGTTACGGTTTATTAGCTACCCAACAAGCTAACTAGCAAATCTTGAATATAGCAACTGAAAGCAGTTACTGTTCAAACATTACCTTTCATGTCATGCACATATCCCTTGATACAGTTGCTGAAGCCTTTCATCAAAACAGCCTGGGGGGGGATCTTGGACTCATTATTTGTCTACTTTTTGATCCCTCCATTGTTAATTCCAGAGGAGAGGAAAAGTTTGTTGTCCACATGGACGCTGTCATGATGACTGATGCCTGTTCCACCCGCTCTGTCCCTGTTGGGGAATTTCCAGTGTAAGATTGTACTCTTGTTTAGTTTTCAGCATGAGCGTAAGGTGAATAAGGTGACTGCTTATTCACCTCACCCTATGGTCACTTTGGTCACCTCCAGATCTAACATCAAATGTTCCTGCTTTTCCTTTCACGGTCAATACCTGATCTCCATTTCTTCATGTTCTAAGCCACAAACTAAACCCAAAATACATATCTCTCTCTCTCTCTCTCTCTCTCTCTCTCTCTCTCTTTCTCCCTCTCTCTCTATCTCTCTCTCTCTCTCTCTCT
>JBBPDC010000035.1:888294-913164 GCA_037974485.1 Hemigrammopetersius urotaenia
GGAACAACAAACAGGAAACAGGTGGGGAACCCAAACACGTGACACAAAACAAACAAGGCAAAATCAAAGTCCAAATAAAACACGGTGGCCATTAATGGCCCTCAGCCGTGACAATAAAGTAAAAATAAAAATACTCTCCAGAAATAGTAATAATAGCAACAGTAGCAGTAATTGAAAACATTAGTGAGAGTAACAGTAGTGTTTTAGTACCCTGATTACCTGTGCTGTGGTTTTGCCATCAGATGACATGTTTTCTGTTACCTAATACTGCTTTTCTTTATGGCCCCTCTTTATCCTCCCCAACTCACACCTGAAAAGGCAATCCATTGAACATGGCCATAGAGGTCATATGGATCACACCCCTCCTGAGAGGTCATTTATTACCCGTGTTTTGGATGCTGTGTGACGCATATAGCACTGTAGCTGGTTTGTGTGTGTGTGTGTGTGTGTGTGTGTGTGTGTGTGTGTGTGTGTGTGTGCATTTTATTTGTGATTGAAACACAGGAGCCATCAGGCATACAGCCTACTGCAGCATCTTTCTGGATCAATAAATAATCCATTCTTCTGACCTTGAGTGAGATGAGCATGGAAAATGACAAGATGGCTCCTTGTGAAGAAAGGTCCTGTCTGTGGCCGCCAGTCTGAGGGCTTCAGAGATGAAAGAATAGCGAGTGGAACCATAGCTTTGATCTGCCCCCGGAGCTGAAAGCGCACTCTCTTCTTTCGGCAGTTGCATTCACAGAAAAAACTCTAAAAGGCATGATGTAGGCCTGCTAAGATTTGTGCCCATGATCCTGCTGATGTTGATGCTAGTATGACGCATGTTGTGTTCTTACAGGCAGTCTTTACAATGTATATGGGCAGAATCCACAGGAAATGCTGTGATTCTAATTATTTCAGTCAATTCTACTGTAAATACTGGATTATTTTGGGCTCCTGGGCGGGCAATTGGACTGAATGATAAGCTCATCAAGTTTAAACACTAACATTAAAGCTGAATGTTACTTATTTAGAAGATTTAGAAGAAGTGACCAAGAAGAAGCCTGAGGTTTCACTGAGTCATCTGAATATACTGGAAGTCTGAAGTGACTTTTCCACAGGTCTACAGGAGCTAAACTGTACGGTGATGCACAGATATTGTAGCATGTTTGGATTTTCTAGTGTATCTCTGTGTTTCTGATGCACAATTCTCTCCCACAGTTTATGGCCAGCTATTGTGTCGAAACTGTTGAAGTCATATCAGCAAAAAGTTTTTCTTTCAGTTTATTTTTTTCTTTTAATTTTGTTTAACCATATTAACTTGTTAAAGATGTTCTGGGACACCATTGCATTTGTTACAATGATCCCTTTGAAATATGTCTGCACTCCAAACAGACAGTAGTGCTTGTACTTCATTGACTTCCCAGTTGTTAGCTTGTGTCTATAGTTTTTTTTGCGAGAAATTAGTTGAGCTCATTGACCAGCATTGGCAACCACTGCGAGGGCATAAACGTGCGAAATGTAAACAGCAACAAAAAATCATCACCAAGGTTTTTCACTTGATGGACATGCAGCTGAGCTTGTTGAAAACATTCCCTATGCTTAAAAAAAGATGGTCCGCAATAAAAGATCCCTTCTCTTAAGAACCATGTTTCATGAATAGATTTGCGTATTCAACGTATTACAAAGGTTCTATCACTACAAAGCCAAATTAACTTAATTGGACCTTAATTTCCCCTATTAAGGGAAAAAGTGCACAGATAAAAGCTGGTTAAGGGGTAATACTACAGAATTTTTCCCTTACTTTTTCAAATGTGCCCCTAAAAAATTAACACATTGAATTTAGGATTAACGGGTTTCACATTCGTGCCACTTAATTCAAATTAAGGGGTCTGGTGTATTTTGAGGGGTAAATTGAGGTTAAGGGTTAAGCAGATTTTAAGAACATTGTGTTTTGTACTGTTCATAGTTTTTCATGTTCACTCATTTGCACAAATGGCTCTCCAAAGAACTATTCTTTCAAAGGTTCTTCTGATAACTAAAACTGAGTCTTCTGTGGCATCTTTTTGAAAATGTGATCACATTGGCAAATGAACTTGGTCAGCTTAGTCTTCTATCTAGTTTAATAAAGATCTTTTTTATGATAAACACAATCTAGACAATTAGGATGTATTGGAATGAAAGTCTCTAAGGAATGTTTAGCGACGGCTGCTGTCTGGCTGAAGGGCATTTCTTTTATTATTGTGCAAATGGTCAGATGTGTGAATTATGAAAGATGTAAAGTGCACTTCGGCTATATGATGCACATCAGCAGTGATAACGGTGTGGTATATCTCAGCTGGAAAGGGGTGCTGGCTCAGCAGAGGGCCTGTACTTGTGATTATTGGGCTTGGTTTTGATTTAAAGCACTGGTTGTGTGTGTCAGAATGCATAGGCTGCCTGGCCGTGAGGCAGTTGGGAGGTGGGGTTGGGGTGGGTGTTCCAGCTGTTTCTGGAGAAGGAGAGTTCTGAGGGTCTTTGCTCTCGGCAATAACAGTGGCAGTGGAGCCAACAGCTGCCCACAGAGAGAGGAACAGGCCCTTCACACCTGCCACCTACACTGGGGGCTGACCCAGAGCCGTGGGGGCTCACCTGGGCCATGGTGGAGAGGCTAAAGTCTGTAAATATTCAAGCGCAATTCTCTGCAGTGCTACTGCAAGGCTGATGGTTGAAATAACCAGTACTGACATGTCATGGGGTAACACTTACATGGTGTACCGTTACTTAAGTTAACAATAAGAGTTTAATATACAAGTATACATATTTAACATGTTTAAAGTCTTTTTTGAAGATCTTGAATCTTGAACCTTGGATGGTAGTGCAAAAATGATGAATTTATGAATAGACACTCCTTGAGTTATTCAGGCATTAGTTTCTCCCGAATGTAGAAGAGACCAGAGTGAACTAAGCTAATAAAAAGGTAATAATAACTAAAAGCAAAATAATTTGCTGGATAAAAGTTTTTTCAGTCCAGTTTGCTGGACTGAAATAAAAATGACCTCAAATGATGGTACATTGCCAACAGACCACAGCTGTGAAACCACTGGCCTAACTGTTAGATTTGCTAAATACATTGTGCTAACACAAAACCAGCAGTGGAAACTAATGATTAATTGAACATGCGGTACACATGTGGTACTGGCCAACTGCTGCTGACACTGGGACTGATGGGACTGTTTGAACAAAAGGGCAGTTATGAACAAATCACAGGTTTGATCCAGTCAAAAATAGTGCTGTATTCTCCAGCACAGGCCTAAATGTGATTTTAATTCCTCTGCAATGGCGAGGCATGAGATACAATCCCGACCGAAAATAAAGATGTCATTTATAAATGAGAATGTCATTTAAATCCAATGGCTTTGTTTTATTAGTTGTGATTCATTTATAATGTAAATATCTAATCAATCATCTTCCAGAATAATTTCATACTTAATCACAACATAGAAAATGTAAATGTTTGAAACTCATACTGTACACATATTGTTACATTAAAGGTGCATAGCAGCCTAAAACCAAGCATTTAATATGTTACTTGATAAGAAAACAGTGCATTTAGCACCTCCATGCAGTAGACTGAGGTTTGGCTCCCTGTCTAAATACGTTATTCTACAGTAGTAAGAGTCTCTGGGCAAGACTCCTAACACTGAAATGACCTGCAGATGTAACATGTTTATACTGTAAGCAGCCAAATGGGTTAATGTATTCCATAGTGCAGCATTGTACTGCTTAGCCTCTTCATTGTATCCATTTTTGTTTTTTGTCCTGCAGTATCCTTACTACAATACTCAGTATGCATCTTGTGAAGAGTTGTGGAAATAAATGATTGACTCTGGTCTCTTCTATGTTCAAGAGAAATCAATGCCCAAAAAACTATAATAGTGTCCACTCATTAATTCATCATATGCACTACAATTCACTGCTCAAGATTCAAGCCTTAGTTGCAAGTAGGTCTGGATAAGAGCGTCTTCAGAGTGGAGGTAACTCTACACAGGCGGTTTCCACTGTATGATGTGAATACACATGTTTAAAACGGACAATAAACTAAGAAATCATGTTTTTAATAGTGCCCAGACCAATCCCTGAACGCTGAACTTACTAAACCAGACAGCTCAAGGCAGTGTTTAACAAAGCTTGTTTGATGCTAAATTGTTTCTGACATTTTTTTTCCTTCTTCACAGCACTATAATAAATTCTTCTAACGGGTTTTAATTCATGAGGTCGTTACCGAAGCCTCAGGTGTCTTTCAGCTCCTTGTGGTCTTCTTGATGAAGGCCCCTGGCCAAGGCTCCTTCATTCCTTATCAGGATTCGGCTCTAATCCTCCAGATCTCACTCCAGAGCTGCAGATGTTTAGTGACGTGATGCTGGGGTGTTGATAAATGTCAAATTCCATCTCACAGGTTTCACGGCTTGAGCTGCAGCAGATATTAACGCTCATGCAGATGACCGAGAGCGACGACAGGCAGGAGGCTTGACAGATTTGTTTGGAGTGTCAGGTCTGGTCTACACACTTTTTTCTACATGCAAATGCCATTTTAGGTGACTAAGAAAGCACCTCTTGGAAAACTCGTTTGAGGGTGATATTCGGTGGTTTTCAGGTTTTCAGAGTGTACAGCATCATCTCTGTTGGTTAAATGATTTTGTGAGATGGGCAGCATCCCAATAGTTGAATAAACCTTGCTTTCCTAGCTGATGGCCTTGATTTTGATTCATCTGTAGTCCAGAGCTAACTAGAATGAAGATCCATTGGACCACCAGATCAAAATCAAAGGAAGTGGACACAACTATTTGGATGAAACCACAGACCTCAAACCAATGTTTCTGGATTATATGGTTTGGCATGCGCTTGACACTTGACAGTCAGACTATATATTTGAGTTGTCAAACATAATCTTAATTTTAGTGCTGTTAACAATTAACTTCTTTTCACCAGATAGTTTGTTAATATGTTTAAAGTATCAGTAGATAATCTGAAGGGACTTCTTAAATATATTGTGTGATCATCAAGTGTCAAAAACATGCCAAACCATATGGTGGCAAAATAATCTGAGAACTTTGGTGGGAGATCTGTGGCTGCATTCAAGCAGTTAAGCTTCCTCTTTTATCCACTTACCTTGATGTTGGTCTGGCAGTCAAGTGGATCCACATCCTAGTCAGCTCTGCTGAAAT
The DNA here is from genome assembly GCA_037974485.1 of Hemigrammopetersius urotaenia. NCBI lineage: Eukaryota > Metazoa > Chordata > Actinopteri > Characiformes > Alestidae > Hemigrammopetersius > Hemigrammopetersius urotaenia. Next base: position 893,481 of record JBBPDC010000035.1, read on the forward strand.
TTTTAGGAGGCTATGGACTACAGATCAGTTTAAGCTAGTTTAAAACACATCCTTGTGCATGTGGACCAGACCTTAATTTTGTGTACTTCTTTTTATATTGATAGAGCTGACTGGTAAGTAGATCCACTGGACTACCAGACCAAAACCAAAGGAGGTGGATGAAAGAGGAAGCTTAACTCTATTTGGATGCAGCCACAGACCTACCACCAACATTTCTCAGTTATATTTCTGCCAGTCGTTTTGGCATCCTCTTGATGGTGTTGGCCATAATATGCATTTGACTGGTCCTTTCAGATTACCTACAGATACTTTAAATGTACAAACAAAGTGGTAAAAGTTCATTGTTGAAAGTACTAGGGTTAGGCTTAGGTTCAGACCACAATATTAGGGTTATGGTAAGGGTTATGATTTAACAATGTTACATTTAATAGATATTTAATTAAATGTTATTTAAATGCAAGGCAGGCATGTACAAAAAATATGCACAATAAAATGTTGCCAAAATTGATCTACACCATTTTTTTCAAGTGGTTGTTTTTCTTGAACCGATTTGATTTCAGCCACAATCTTGTTTTCTTTTGAAGAATCACTCCAACTGGAAGAGAAGAAAATATTTATGGTAAAAATGAGTTGTTAAGTACACTGACTGTGGTAGATGGTAGTCCCAGGCTCAAATTAAATGGTGCTAAACAGTTTCTTCCAGTTACACATGAGCATACTCAACAAACACATTTGAAGACTCCAAAAGAATTCTACAAGCCTGGTAACTACTGAGATTATTAAAAAATGTAATTTAAGACAATTGAATGTGTAATACCAATTCAAAATGATCCTTTTATTATACAAGGTAATATGTTTATAGTCCCCTGCATGTACATCTCCCACATTAATGAAAAATACATACTAGGACAAAACCTTCTAGGAATGATCTTCAAACAATGCCTCAAGCATCATTTGAGAGCAGCAGAAATTTGATGTAATAGCTTTCTGCGGCTTTTAGAGCCATTAAACATCAGGGATTTCACTTTTCAGGACAGACATAAAACACGTTCTGAATATTTGCATAAGAACCACCAACACTAGAACATTAAAATGTATGAAACATGCACATGATGATAAAGCCCTTCTCTATTCTGCACATTTACATAAAGAAATTCCCTCATATAGATATATATGCTAAACCATTTGTCTTTAAAAGGCCTCTATAGCCTGAAACATTTCATAGTAATGTCTTTTTTTCTTTAGAATCGAATTCCCACAATACAAGCGAGCTCACACTAGTGGAAATTGTTCCTTCCATTAAGATGCAATAGGATAAGCCATCAGTTCTTACTGGCCATGATGGTCAGTGAACATGGTTAAGAGAAAATCTAAACAAAGTACAAACGAAATCTTAAATTTGGTTTACTATATTTCTAATTGTATTTCCATTAGTATTAATAACAATTAACTTATTTAGACTTTCTGATATCAGGAAAGTGTACATTAAAACCTAAAACATGCCAATGCATTAAGAAAAATAATGTCAGTTACTGTCTTTATTATTATTAGTAGTAGTAGTAGTAATAATAGTGGCATTTTTATTTGTATTGTTGTTATGAATTTATATTTTAATGCTTTAATTGTGTAGCAATGTGGTTGAAAAGACTTACTTTTATTAGCAACAATAAATGATTCAGTTACTTCTAATGTGTTCATGGCTTAAGGTCAGTCATTATTTACATTATTTAAAATAATTAATCATTTAATTATCATATACAATTCTAAAACTGCTGTAAAACTAATCTGTGAGTTCTGTAGTCACTAACTCTTGCCTGCTGAGTGACATCTGGTTGGGTACCCAGCTACTTTCATTCAGGCTTATGTTCCTACCCACTCTGGTAGAATGAGATTCCAAAGGGGAACAGAACAGCAAAATCCCTCTCTAGTTTCAAAATCTAAAGACTGTTGAGAGAGCACTTCCTACCTAGATGATCTGTCTATCCTAAATAACACCTGCTCTTCTATCTGAATAAGCTACATCTTCTTGCACTGCTCCCTACCCTACTGGTTCTCACATTGACAGTGGCAACTCCCTCACAACTAGGCCACCATGATGCCATTATGCCCGGCCTAATCCCCGCCCTATCATTATCATCTTCTCCTGTGTCTTGTCTTTGCCTCTTCTCTTGTCCAGGTGTTCTGAATTCCCCCTTAGTATGAATGTATCATTAGTATGTGTTTCACTATGTTTGTGGACTCTTTGTGTTTTTTTCTATTTTGAACTTATTTGTTCATGTCTTGTTTCTTGTGTTTGTTTATTAAACATTTGAATTTTGCACTCACACATCCCGCCTCCCGCCTCAATCATTACAGCATCACTTGGAGTGGTTCCCTCAAGGGAACATTCCAGTTATAGTTTTGAAGTTCCGTATTTACTCCAGACTATAAAACATTTGGTTATGAAAAGGTTCAAATATGCTCTGTTCCTCTGGGAAAAAACATATTTAAGCTAAAAAATTGTGTTTCAAGGACTTCAAGGACTGTGTTTTACCTTTGATAAAGAAAAAAAGTACCTACACAACTTTATTAGGATGCCCTAATGAACCCTTGGAATCCTCCAAAAGGAATTCTGTTGTGTGTGAGAGTCTGTGTGTGTGTGTTGGGGGGGGGGGGCAGTATAATCCAAGTTAGCTTTTCCATAATATTGAGCCTTTCAAACTATTCTGAATTATTTTATATTATTATTATTATTATTATTATTATTATTATTATTATTATTATTATTATTATTATTTGTTATTAATATTTTTATTTTTATATTTTAATGTTTTAGTTCTGCATCAATAATAGTGAAATTCCTCACTTTTTATCAACTGAAATCAATTATTAAATGACTAAAATGGTTATTCATTATTTACATTATTTTAAATAATATAATAATTATCATGGATAATGCAATCATTACCATAAATAATTCAGTAACTGCTGTAAGATGTAACTGCATATTCTGTAGTAGGTAGTCTGGTATTGGTCTGGCCAGTGTCCAGCAGAGTGTGGTGATTTCTTTGCTCAAACACATCTGGTTCACATGTTAACTGCCAGGTTTAGCGAATGTGTTTGAGGAGGGCAAGCACTAAACTGGAGTGATGGAGGTTTGTGATTTTGTGATGTTTCAGTACTGCCACACCGCCCACCCTCACAGCTGGAGACCTTAGAAGATGTGAAGTGGCTGACGGGGGGGATGGGGGATTTATCAGCCAGGTCTCGCAATTTTTGAGCAACCTCAGTCGAAAGTGAGGATTAAACACGGCCCGGTGTGTTTTGAAAAAGATCCAAGCTCACAGGATTAAACCCTGGAGTGTTCGGCTCACAAAACACAAAATAAAAAATAAGATGTTTGGAAGGATTGCATAAAAAAGAACACCATGTCTAACATGCTGTCTCTCCGCTTTCTCAGGAGATTCCACATAAACACACGCCGGGAAGAGATGCACTCGTCAGGACCAACGTGTCAACCTCTCCTAAATCCCTCCATTGTCAACGCTGACTCTTCCAAATCCATGTAAAGAAATGTGCAGGGCAGGATTGTGGGGGATCTAGGTAAAGATAAACAGCTCCGCTCCGCTCTGCTCTCCTCGAAACAGAAAGAAAAAAGCGTGACGCGCTCATAAATCACTCCCAAACGTTGATTTGTTTTAGCTCTAAATCTCACCATCATCTTAAATTACTGTGGGTAAACTGCAAATTAATGACAGTGCCACCCTGAGGTATTTGGCATAGAACATGGATATGAAGAATGGCCTTCGCTATCTGTCACCATTTCGCCTGACAGCACAATCATTTTTTCCTGCTATTTTTAATGTAAGCCTCCCTTGGCCTCTATGTACTCACATGTTTTCAGTTAGAGTGACTTTTTTTCATGAAATGGTTTGACTTAATGTATTCTTTGAAGCATTACAGTTTTATAATTCATCACCAAGGTTATGTTTCTGATTGGAAAAAGAATGTTGTGAGTCTCTTTAAGTTGGTCAGTTTTTAATTTTTGGTCTGTAAAAAGGCCTTGCTGTAATTACACTGTGGTTAAGCATGTCAATATATGTAGACATGGGCTTGATCCGATACGATATTGGTATTGGGTCGGATATAGCTGTAAGTCCGTCAGTGGATATCGGTTAGACAGGGCTGATCTATATATTCCAGTTTGCAGCTTGTGCTGGACCTTAAACATGATGCTGTGTAATACGAGATGTGTCACAGCTCCGTATTCCACACCATGAACCTGCGGCAATTTCAGTCTGAGCGAGCGGATAACATTCGCCGTCCCTTGCGAAAATTAACCATGGTTTACTATGATTAAATAATCATGGTTTTCATTTTTTTTTGGGCAACTATGAAGTGGTATATGTATATGTAAACTATGGTAGAACCTCAACTACCATGAAATGCTATGGATAAACCATAGTAAAACTATAGGTAGTACCAAAGTACCATGGGGTACCATAGGAAAACTATGGTTACTGCATAAAAACCGTAGGAAACCATAGTGAATTTTCATAAGGGGTTGCTTTGAACAAAATGTTGCTTGATACTTTAGTTTGGAAACAGTGAAAAGCAAGACGGCTACTTGCAATGTGAGGAAAGCCAGCGTGCCAAGGGGTGGAATTACGGTTGCGTAGTACAATACAACAATCATTTAATCAAGCACCTGCAGAGATTTCATGACAAACCCCTGAAACTGCACAGGTTATTCCACCAGAAGATTTACAAAATCTTATTGTAATTAGTCTGATTGTTGAAGCAATGACACTATCCTACCACCACTTGGTCCCTGAGCAAGACACTTAACCCAAGTTGCTCCAGGGAGACTGTGATTAGAGAGTGGAAGTCTTTATGGAAAGCGTCTGCTAATTGCCATAAATATATAAGATTGATTTGTTGCTTGGTATTTGGTCAATTTCTGGCCACCATGGACGTGACATCACAGACCTCTCTCTCTCCCCAAACATTAGAGATGCTACTTGATCCCAAAAAAATCAATTTGCAAATATTTCTTCGAACTGTAGGATAAGAATAGGGGCCAAATTCCATTTATAAAAAGTTAAGATGAACAATAGTGTCATTGCTTCAACAATCAGACTAATTACAATAAGATTTTGTAAATCTTCTGGTGGAATAACCTGTGCAGTTTCAGGGGTGTGTGGAAATTAGCTCTGAGTGCTGAACATTTAAAAACAACTTACTGCAAGTTTTTACAATCACACTGTAGGTCAAGAGCAGATAACTAGCATGTTACCTTGAGAGCAAACCCATTGCTAACAGTTTCCTCTGGGCCATTGTGTTTGGGTGAGGTGAAAAGACGAAGCTGCCGCTCTGCAGAAATGAGAAAAGCAAGCGGTGGTCCGTTTTTCTCTCGCTTTATGTCCTGCTCCATGCATCAGCTTGACCTTTTTCTCTCTAATTAAAACAGACAGACACACAGGATCGTTCTCATTAAGTACTCCACAAACCCTTCACTTAAGGGCTATCAGTTGCTCACTCATGTGTGAGAAACTGTCCGCTCTAATCAGAATTACAGCGACCTCCTGGGCTCACTACAGCACCCCTGGATGAAAAATACATGCATATGCGAAGCTCTCCAACAGCCAGGCGCTGGGATTTATTCTGTTAGCAAATAAGCATTAGCTATCAAAACACATCGACGGCAAGCATTCAGGGCCATCATCCTGACTCCTCTGCATTTATGACCGGTAATGCTGAAGAAAGCATAATGGCACGCGAGAGAAAATATCCACTCTGCGAGTGTGCGGAATTAGAGCGGAATCAGTGTGTGTAGCGCTGAGATAATTGGCTTCGGAGTTTTCCTCAGGGTTCCTTAGGGGCTGTTTGCACAACACAATGTGTTATTTTCAAAATTAGCTCCAATAAGCTAAATGTGGGGTCTATAAAGGGCAACTGCCTTCGAAAGTCTGTGTCAGTCATTTCTTCTTGACTAAAACTGTCAGTTATCATATCATTGCAGGGTTGTGACGGGGTAATTTACAGGAGAACTCTGAAGTGGTGCATTTAATTTACTTCAAATGCATGCATCATTTCCACTTGAATAAAACATTGCATCCACACAATTATTGCCAAAAGTCAGTAAACTGTGACAGTATTGTACTGACACATATTTTATTCATGTGGATATAATGTACATATTTGAATTAAGCAAGTTCAGTTTGTTTCAGAGCTTAAAGTTTGATGGATGAAAAAACTAAAAGAAATAAAGGAACACTTTATTTATGTGAATATAATTTATGTCTCAATTAAGCAAGTTCTGTTTATTTCAGAGCTTAAAGTTTCCTATTCATGGACGAAAAAAGCAATACATTTTTTTTAAATGTAACATTTTAAAGTGTAAAATTGTAAAATGCACATATGGCCAAATGACTCAGATCGGGGACATTTTACTTATTTCAAGTGAAACTGAAAATAGATCTCTCCCTCCCATCGTCTTTTAGCCACAAAGCCAACAACGAAGCAGTGTGCACCACTTTCAAAACATTTAAATATCCATATAAGGAACTTTAACTGCAAAAACAGTTACATTTTGAATGAATGTTGTTTAGCGATGTCTCAGAAACCATTGCATTTGCATGTATCTGCCTATTTGCTTTACGGAACATCTTTTCATTCTCCACCAATTTTGTAAAAGGTCTAGCTCAATTTATTTAGATTCTCCACCAGAATCAGAGAACACAGAAAATGATCCTTTCTAGACCTGTGCTGGAATTCTGAAGGGGGGAGGGGAGGAGAAGCTCATCTACTGATTTAGCCCAAACGATTTTCCTTCACATTTAAATGACATAGGCACATTATTTCTAAATAAAAAGCAATTAGTCATGTTTAAAAGTGTACCCCTCAGTCTGCTTCCTCTGTGCTGTTGAACTTGTTGTACAGCCCTGTTGGATATATGACTGACAGTGTTAAATGTCAAGCTAAAAATAGTTCTCAATGTTCACCACCCAGAATTACCATTAATCGAGCGTTTACTTATTTATTTATTGTTTATTTTCAGCTAGCCTGTCAGAACGGAGTCCAGTGACATCTGTAAGCCACAGCAAAAAAGGAACCTATTTTATTATTAGGGAGTAAAAGACGTTGGAAAATGATGAAGTAAAATAGAATAATTATATGGATCCTTATAATGTTGCGTATCAACAACCTTTGTTTGCCAATAAGACTCTCCTGAAAGACTTTTTTTTCCCTATTCGTAGCCCAATGTCTGCTTCACCACCTTAACCTATTACAGAAATACCTGACATTTCCTCTTTGAGGGAAGGCGAGTTCTGTAACAAGTCCCTTGCAAAGGCCAAGTGCCATGCCTGCTTTTTCCTACACTCCTGCCTCCCAATGAGCTTCTGCAGCAAATACACAATCAGATGAGAGCAGGGAAGTCAGCCAAAGCACCAGCGCCTGCCTCACTGCTGCTTTAATGGACGTTAACTGGGCTGGTCAGGGTTCAATCCTGTTGTGTTTCTCTAATTGCCATTCCCCCGAGGCCTGTGTAGCACATTTCTGTGGATCTGCCACCTTTAGGTAAAGATAGACACAGCCTGGTGCTGACCCCTGGTCTCAGGATAAGGCGTGCAGGGGATGGCGGGTAATAGCCCACCATATGTTCCCTCCAACTGTACTTTTGTTGTAATTGGCACATTTCCACCATGGTTGTTATGTGTATATATAACAAAAGATTTGACTTTTGGATCTGTAACTACCCTGAACACTACTGAGAATGTCTCATTTTAGGTTCCCCATGCACTGCAGTAAAATTATGCAGCAAAATTAGAGAATTAAATTTGAGTTTGTCTTTTGGAAAGGTACTGTACTTCAGATCATACTCTTTTTAGAAGGTCTTCCTGAACATAGAAGTTTTTCCTTCACTCTGCTGCCTACCTGGTAGCCAGCAGCTGGTAGCCTAGTGGTTAGGGCATTCGCCCTGCGACCAGAAAGTCCGGGTTCGATTCCCAAGACCGCTAGACCGCACTGCTCCCCGGGCGCCATGTTCCTGGCTGCCCCCTGCTTCACTTGGTGAATGGGTTAAATGCAGAGGTTGAATTTCGTGCTGTTCACACTGTGTGCAGTGGTGTGTTCACGTATGACAAATGGTCGCTTTCACTTCACTTTCACTCCCTGTGTAGATGCACTAGAGGGTTCCGTGAATCAGTAGGCACACTTATCCGTAGACATACAAGAACTCTACTGTACTCAAACTGACCTGAAATGGCACGGAACTTGCACAACACTTAGTGTATCTCAGTCCGGTAACAATGTTTCTGACACGCAGTTCTCTCCCCATGGTTTATTAGTTATCATCTTATGTGGTGAAAACGTAACCCAGCTAACTTGTTACTGATGTACTGGTACACCTTCACATTTCTCAGAGCATTAAAGATACATTTGTTAACGTCTTAGAAAACTCCTACTGAAATTTATCTTCAGCCCAATCAGACAGTAGTGCTTTGTTGACTTTGTTAGTCTGTATGTACACTATTGTTTTTTGGCCTCTTTCCATGATATAATGACAACATTTTGAACAATCAGGAAGCACTGATGCAGTCAACCCAGCTTTTGACTCTGCCATCAAGCAGCTTGGGTACAGCTCGGCTTAATTGTGCCAAGTGATGGTCAGTATGGCCCAACTATCCTGTAGCTTAAAATTTTTACTCTAGAACTAAAGCCAGGGCTCAAAACCTCTGGACTTCAAAACTCTGGACTCAAAACCTGTGGTGGGAAGTTTCTGATTCCTAAAAGGGTTCCTGTGATTCTCACTATGTCATATCTTTATTTCGTGTCGCTATATTTGTTCACCCTTCTATAGACACCTGTTCACCCAACAGTTCTTCTGAAATCAAAAATATCAATAGAGTATTAATCTCTCTTACACTAATAATAATGGGTTACATCATAACGGCGTCTGGTTCTGCATGCTCAACCTGCTGCAAGTTAAATCTGGACCCGCCCTTATAACAAAAAGTGAACCTCTTCAGGCCTATCCATGGTTACCGTTTCGTCTTTGTGATGTTTGTGGCATAACTCATATGAAAAATTTGGCTTTTCTGCTTAAGAAACATAGATATTGAGAATGTAATGCTATTATTACTCAAATAAGCACTAACAGGGTGGCAGTGGTGACAGTTGCTTTGTGCTGATATAAATTCTTTATTTTCTGCAATATTTACATAGTGTGTTTCTTTATCTTCCTTTGAAGAATATGCCTTCACTGTGCACAGGCTCTAGGATTAATCATGGCTTGAGTATTGGGCTAACAGAGGAAGGTAATCGGTTGAAGCTGGTGAGTTTCTGTGAATAAGAATCCCACCTAGTGACAATGTGTTTATTATGACAGGCCCCTGAAGCCCTTGTATATCTGTCTGTTAAGTGTTGTTGTTTATGGCGAGCAGGCTCAGACGACTTCATATGTGAACAGCAGCCCAGGCAGTAAGTCTTGGATTTTTTTCTACAGTGAGCTCACAGAGTCTTCCATCCGTTAGGCTTAAACTAAGCAACAGACAAACAGTGATGAATGGCGTGGAGGGCAGATGTGTATCATGTAAGAAGCCATCGGAGAAGCGAGGGAGGGGGAGAGGACACAAGCGTAATTAATGATGGTCCGTTTCGGGGCCAATTACTCGATTAGCTGATGTGACAAAATGCTCTGTTCTTCTCAGGCTGTGATTTTTACCACCTTTAAACAATGTTTGTGTCTTCCAGCACACAGGAAGAACCAGGAGGGTCTCTAATAGAAACTAATGTTTCTTTCCTTTTTCTATCCTTATCTATCTATATAAATACTAAAAAGGTGTAACTATTTAGTAATTTAGCAAATCAGCCATTTTTCTCACACACACACAGATATATATAAATATACATCCATATATATATATATGGAGGTGGGTGTGTCCATGACCTCCTGATTGGCACAATAGATATCCCTGATTGCCTAAACAGCAAAAATAAGAAATAATAGGTAAAATCTTTGAAAGTTGATTGCATCTCGCTCATGGACCCCCCCCCCCCACCTGGAAAAAAGGTAACAGAGCATCCTTTCCTCCACCACCTGACTCTGTAACAGCTTCTTCCCCCTGGCCATTAGATTACTTTTCTCTGACAGCTCTGTGGAAAAACAAAATGCAATATGTGACATTCATCCATCTCTGAAGGTCAGCAAGATCATATATGGTCAGAAATGCTTGGCAATAATGGCGAATATTGATTACTACTATTGCTAATTGACCCTGACATTTCAAATGTAATCTGCTTCTCTTCTTATTTGTGTTGTGTGCAAATAAAATGTGCCCATCTTAATGTGTTTTGGTCCATCTTTGTCAGTGTTTACCCAGCCTCCTCTTGGAGATCTACTTTCCTGCCATGTTGAGCTCCAGCCGGCATCTATCATGCAGGTTCCGCCCCCTACTTAATGCTCCAGCCAATCAGTAATCTTCTTAGGAGGGTAGATGTCTAATCTATGTATTTATGACAGTTCTAACAACCACTGGTTTTAATTTAATTTAATTGAACTGAATTGTATTCCTTTATTTTCATTGTACACAGTACAACCACATACAATCTGCAACTCCTCTTTAAATGAAAAGATAAATAAAGAATAAAACATAATAACATACTTTCTCTCAGTTTACTTCATTCTTTTTATGAAACAAACACAAAATGCATCATCCAAGTGTTTTGGGAACACAAGATTAATCTGGTGACTGATATGTATAGTTGGGAGCGGAGTGTAGGAGATTATCAGAAGATGGTTCAACATTCCGCAAGCTGCGGCAATCTTGTTTCGCTATGACTCACCTCTAAACACAGTTCAACAAAAATCCTTCAATGGCTAGAATGATGCAATTTCAAAAGATCAAAACAACCCATTTTCATGCATATTTTGAGAATACTGTTTATTATTGGCACTGCACTGTTAGCACTTCTGTCATGAGCTTCATGACTGCTACCCTTGCATGAACTTGCAACCTGTTTCTGGAAGTTGGAGTCCTGATTTGCTCTCTTACTGAACTTCTTATCCAACATGTTCTAATGTGTAGTCTTATGGCACTATCCAGAGGAGGATGGTTCACAGTCTTTCCTCCTTTAAGCTGTTCTTCCTCTTGCTCACTGTCAGTTTTGGTTCCTTTCAGTGGCTCTTCCTCATGTTTTTAGGGAGTCCCCCTTGGAAACTTGGCTCTTCTTGATACCTCTTAGCCATTCTTTTTCTTGCTTTCTTGCTTCCTTGTGTTAAAGGGAATACTGCTGTTAAAAAGCTCCTTATTTGAAACCAAATTGCACTTTTGTTTGTATGACAGTACTTTTAAAATAAAAGTGTGCAATACATTACTTTTAAATAAATTATTTAATTTTGTGTATAACAATGTGATTAATTGTGATTAATTGTAGAAAACCATGCGATTAATCATGATTCAAAAATGTAATCGTTGCCCAGCATTAGTAATAATAATGAAGACTACTGGGGTTTTGAAAATTATGTCACACATAAATACCCCTGAAGAATTAAAAGGTATTTTATTTTAGGTCTTAGAAACAAATTAAAAAACACAGGACCTTTCAGGAAAGTAGTGGGGTCCAGAAAGCGGCTGAGCAGTGGTGCGCCAAGTGAAAGAGCAGCAAACAGATAATGCTGGCTTTAGCCTGTTTTCACTGTTTTTATTTATTGAAATCAAATCACCATTTGTTGCTCATCCAGCAGGGATCTGTGCCACTCAGGTTCTAAGGGTTAAATAAGGAAAAAAGACTGGATACAGATAAGGGTAGTCAAGTAATTAGGAAAAAAACAAAAGTTTTAGGGAAAGTGCAGAAGATGCCATGGTTGTGACATCATAAAATATATTGAATGTAAAACAGGCTATTTTTACAAATTATTTTCCATAAATGAACTGTGTTGACTGCGGGACTAGTGTTTTGAAACCCACCAATGCAGAAGGGGTCCACAAAGCATTTCATCTCACTGAATGATCCACCGCGGTGTTTCTTGTGTGTTTAAAGGGTCTAATGGTTATGAGAACACTCAATAAATAGTCTGTCAGCCTATACCAACAGCATGGCACCCGCAGTCGTCTTAATTCACGTTTTATTAGCCTGACTGCAGTGACCTTCGAACGTGTGAACGCTGCTCGGCTCCGAGTCGAGTGGGAGGGCCGCGGCACCCTGCAGGGTTTGGATTTTAATTACACACTCAAGCCATTAACCAGCACTGACGTTTATCACGAAGTGGAGGGAAATAAACAAGACTTAATTGGCTGACATCCGGACTGCTTTCCCTGGAACCGCCGCCACTCGAAGGATGAGCTTAAAGCACCTGCATGAAGGAGAGAAAATCAACGCTGACCTATTACACCAGATTTGTCAGTGTTAGATCAGTTCATTAGGATAAGCTCTGAAAAGTCTCAGGGCATCGCATACATTTTGGTGACAATTGTATGCAGTGTTATTAATAAAAATTCTAACATAAATCAAGAGGGATAGAAATTTGACATTAAAGGTTGCCCCAGCTACTTTCAAGCTTCACGATTTCTGTCCCTATCTAGCGAAAAGCTTTTCTTTGTTTTCTCCATTTTTCTGTTCGTTTTAAAATGAATGAGGCACTCAGAAAGAAACGAATGTTATAAGTACATAACAGCAGTGGCTTGATAGCACTTTATCATGTCTGATACTAATGCAGATGGAACCCTTGTCGTCTTAAACAAACATACCTCCTTATTTGAGGAAGCTGGTGGCATAGTGGTCAGGGATTTGTCCCTGTGTTCAGAACGTTCTGTGTTATGGATCCCAGGACTGCTAGTGGCACCACTGAGGTTCCCTTGAGTAAGGTACCATACCCACATACTGCTCCCACTGGCTGCTCACTGCTTCACTTGGGTTAAACGCAGAAAAAGAATTTCACACTTTTCACACTGTGTGCTGTGCTATGTTGTGTTCTTATGTGACTATAAGGGGCCACTTAAGCAATTTCCTAAAGGATCAATAAAGTTTTCTAATGCTGATTTTTGAGCTTTCATGTCTATGGAACAACAAAAGAGGCTTCACAGGAAGCTTTATTTGGTGATCATATGTTGTGCAGAATTGAAAATCGTGCTATAACACTATATATAGTGTAAAACATGTGGTGATTCTACCAGAGAAGTTCTCCACCCGGACCTCCAGTTTGACAACTCTAAAAATATCTGCAAAAGATAATTAAAAATGAATACATATTAAATGCCAATATTAAGAACAACACTAGATCAATTGGTTTCCATAGCAGCACTGGTTTTCGGGCTAAAATCTAGGCTGGTATAGTGCTGGTATAAAAATATGTAGCAGGTAAGGAATCGGATATATTTAATGCAGTGTTTTTTCTCCAGGAGCATTTTTACGAATGACCTCCTGAAGTCCAAAATTACAGTATAGCTGTTAGCATAGTTCTGCCAGACTTTTTAAAGCAGGGGTCACCTCACTTCCACGCTAACAGCCAACACAATTATAGCTCACACCGCAAATGCAATTAAGGGGAAACAGGTTGACAGATATAGTGGAAATGTCAGCGTGAGAGACTAGAAGAAAATGGCAGTATGCAAGTGAGTAAAGAGAACATGGAAAAAGGCACTTTTGCGTAATGACATAAAGGAAGATTTCTGCTCCCTAAAGAACCTTTTTTAAAGTTTTTTTTGCCACATAAAGTAGATCCTTGAATTGGAAATCTCATGTTACTGTTATTTTTTTCCTGGTAGACAAATAACACATTATAAAACAATTTGAATGAACCATTATAAAACAAAGTTAAAAGGAAACAGTTTTGCTCGCACATGCTATTTGAAAAAATATTTAAAAATTTCCTACAAGAAGGACTTGAGTTTGTTATAATATAGGGTGAGCTACCCTAATGTGGGACATTATTTTTGGACTTCTGTAGTGTATTACAATGTTAAGACAACACGAAATTACAAAAAATGCCCCACATTAGGGCAAAGTGTTTTCTAAACCATTTCCAGACCAATGTCTGGAGACACAGAACTAAAAAAGAACCTCTGTTGTCACGGGTCGGGCCATAAGACCCGGACCCGGAACTACCTGGAAGGTCCATGGACAAGGCAGGCAGGCAGAGATCCATTTCTCAGGAGTTACTTTTATTCAGAACTGGAGGCAAAACATAACGGGCGCGAGGGCCACAGAAAACAAGAACAGAAAGACCTAATGTTTAGGCGATGGGCTCATGGTGACTGTCACCATGAGCCAGACTTAAATAGTGGGCACAATCAGACAAGACATAGAAACAGCTGAACCAAGGAACTAAACAAACTTCAAAATAAAAGCCCTAACCAAACAGAACGGAACAGACAGAAACCAAACAGAAAAACACAGTGGCCTCTAACGGCCACCAACCGTCACAGTACATGAAAAAAAAAGTTACATATAAATTATTTTCCAGCTGTCCATAAACTTGGTCATGTTTCAGTTCATTGCAATATTACTCATATTATTCAGTGTACCATTGGAACCCTGTAGTGGTTGTGGGCCTATTTTTGCCCAGGCAAGCCTTGATTGTATCACAGAGTAACATCTAAGTCACAGAGGTGTGGGATTATTGCTGGTTTCCAAATTCTGACGCTAACTTTTCTGACGAGCCTTGATGGTCCCAGTACCACACAAAAAGAGGGAGGAGGACCAGACATCACACGTTGCTACTCTGGTGCATAAGGAGGCCAGGTTATAATCGAAAGAGGGCCAAATAGTCTTTGTTCATGGCACTACTGCAAGGTTCTGACCTTTCCTTTGCTACCACCCATACAGGAGCCCACAAAGACCACCCCAATGGGTACTGTTCCTGTTTTTCTGAGACCTCTGCTGCAGTCTTTTGAAGATTAATCTCTCTTACACTTCACCACATAGATCACATGATCACAGGATGACTCATCAGAGTTACCCTCTGCTATGTTGGGAAAGTGACTACTTTACTGGGTATTAACTCACTAGTTTAATAATAGGTCATACATTTCTATGTGAAGGGGTTTACTGGTGAATGTGTCCTTCTCACAGTGTTAGCAGAAACAACCACAGAGGATTTGGAGAGCATGCTTCCTGCTGAATACCTCCATGGCTTCTCAGGTGATTTTCTTCTTTGTGTTAATCTGTACTGCATGAGTGCAAACTCATGCCCGAGACCCTAAAGAAGACTAGCGGGAAAAGCAGGGTGCACTGCTAGTTGAATTGAGTTCTTTCTCTAATAGAAAGTCAAGAACAGTGTTTGAAATACAGCTATGTTCAGAACAGCAGTGAAGAGGCAGGAGGAGAGAAACACAACACACAAAGTGCTGTAGCTGTATGGAAATATTATTCCCCATTCACCTGTAAACTGTATAAGACTGCATTGTAAAACATGCTTGTAAAGCACCATCTCTGACAGGAAAGGGCTATGTGACTGAAATGCAAGTGAAGTTATCACGGAATGTGTGAAATTTTTTTGGGGGGTGGGGTATGTAATCATGATTTGTCAGACAAATACTGCAATTGTGATTTAAATGTGATTCCTTTTTTATTACCCTCCAGGCTTTTTTCCTCAAGGAGACAAAAACATCTTTTTTTCTGACTCAAGGTGTGAACGTATGTAGTGAAAGTAAACGTCACTTCGCCGTAAGAAGGTAATTTTATTGATTCCTGGCAGAGAAGCCAAGGGTATGGCGTTTATACTGTCTATATACTTTTTCACCGGGTGCATCAGTTTCCTCGCACAGTCCAAAGACACGCATGTCAGGTGAACTGAGATGCTAAATTATGATGAACTGTCAACCTGTCCAGGGTGTTTTGCCTTATGGGTGCTGTGATAGGCTTCAACATCTAGTAGGGTGGCTGGGCCTACATCTTACTCTGTAAAACTTGTTGCAGCTGCTCCCTACTGTTCATTCAGTCTGAAAAATAATCGTTTGTTTCACATGAGGCAGAGAGGAGAGCTGTGCTGATTTTAGCATGCTATTTACTCCGTTCAGTTTGTGTACTTCTGTGGGCAGAGTCAGAGGCATAAACATACTCTTCGGCAGTGCACACCTCAAACCACAGCATCTAGATCCAGCAAGCAAGCTAATAACAAATTACTTTACTGTGCACCCGATGTAGTAATGATGGCCGGATCACTAGTTGATTACTTTTTTTGAATGCCTAGTCAGCAAGTTAAAACTAAAAAGGTGTCGGGCTGTTACTGGAGAACTCTTTGATGCCTCTCCTAGACACTGGAATATACTGCCTGAGTCTGAGTTTTTAGTTTTTCTGGCTCATGGCAATTTCCAAGTATGGCTCAGACCACCCACACACTTTTTCACATTCTCTTATGACTGTGGCTGTTGGGCAGAGGCTGCTGCTGATGGACTATGAGCGGAGAAATATCCAGCATACGGGATCCTTATTGACAAAGGCCATCTATTATCCCCTGAATAATTAGTGTATAGTCAATATAAGTATCCAGGCCATTTATAATGTGTAGTATAATCCAGTGCAGTGTTCTTTCTCCATGGTGCTATGGATCCCACAGAGCCCTTTAGATAAACTTGACATCTGCCTTTGTTTACTTAGCTGTCTTTTCTGTTTTCTTTTAAGTATCATAAAAGCTGCCCAACGGTGCATAAGGGCAGCATATCTGGGACCCCCAGCAAACTTTGGTGTTGAGGCCCCATATAAGAATGTTTCATTTTAATCCAATTATAGGACATCTTACAATGTAAAGAAATCAACCAGCTTGATTTCTTTACCTTGTCAGCCAGTCAGTTAGAGCATTGGGGGTCCTATGTGCTGGGTCATAAATGAGACGCTAGGTTTGATTAAAATCATAACTGCTTCTTTGTCTAGCACCTTCTCCTCATCAGATCTCTCTTAAGGATCCTTTTTTCCAGAGTGTCACTACAATCCAGTCTGTTCAGGTATGCTTCAACAGGTGGATTTAGGTAGCTACAGAAGTGTTACAGTATTGCTTCGAAGTCAAATAAAAGAAAAAAAATGTTTATTTAGTTTATTCATTTATTCAGACAGCTGATTGTTGCCAGCAACTTTCCCTTATGGGCCCCACACATTAGTGTGTTTTTATGGTGGTAAAGACTATGACTGTGTATACATCAGTGGTTCAGTGCCTTCCTTAAGGGCACCCAGCCTTGTCCAGCACAGGATTTACTCTTGGTGTGGTCCTGTGTTTGCTCCACTGACACTGGGCTCTAGATGATCACTACAAACCACCGTTTTCTACTGGCAGTTAGCTCATGTACAGTTAGGTCCATAAATATTTAGATGTCAGCAGTTGGTGTTGAAATTTTAATAATTATCTTGTGGTATTTACATCCAGATCGAATGAAAGCTGTTGGAATTACATCAGTTTGCGCAAAAAGCCCCAGCCCCATCCCACAATGTAGGAGCTCGAGAGTGGCCACTCCGGCTGTTCCATTTCACTCACAAGAAGCAGATGAGTGGTCTAGAATTGATTATAAGTGTGGCATTACATCTGCATCTGTTGCTGTTACCTCAGTATGTCACTGCCAGTGAAGCAAGCCATTATTCTTAATATTATTCATTCACTCATTTTCTAAACCTCTTATCCTAACCAGAGTTGTGGTGGGCGCTGGAGCCAATCCATGTACTCATAGGCCAGACACACAAAGGCCAGACACACAAACATGTTTATACCTTTGGGAAATTCAGCATCTCAGAAATGGCTCTAATAGGAAACCAGAGCTCCCAGTAGAAAGAGAGAACATGCAAACTCCATAGAGTTGCCAACCTGACTGTAAAAGCATGGGATAGCTGAACTGTCTATGGAACTTCAAGCTTGAGGAACAGTCCAGGTGGTTCTGGCATTACACTACAGATCCAGTCTGGCATTTTGTCTCTTACATCCTCTAAATGTACACAAAACTGCTCATTGATTCACTTCCCTCACCAAAGAGTAGGACACCCATGGTCCCTCTGTTTTATCTATCGGAAAGATAAAACAGAGGCTTTCACACTGGGTGGTAGAGACCTTTTCTCTGGCCTAGAAGTCCATCCAGTAGCTGTCAAGGTTAGTGTGTTGTTACTTCGCAAGGAATATTTCCTTTTACTTGGCATTTCTGAAAAGTGTCTTGCAGGTGAGAGTCTGTGCAGCAGCTATTTGAAAAGAGACTCTCAAACAGTGCTTTAGCTTCATTTTAGGTGACTGTATTGGTATTTGTCATCCACAGCGCTGTCGCTGCATCTTTCGGTCAGTTACTATACAATGGAACCCATTTGTAAAATATCTGTTAATACCTGATTCAAATAAACCAAAGGCTTGTTTCAAAACAATGGCCAAGATGTTCCTCGCTCCAGAAAACCCCAGCATAAATACGCAACTGCTCTACAAAATATTTGTGTGGTTCCAAATTGTGCACTGATGCTTTCAGGGTAAACAAAACAAACATCAGATGCAGATGGTGAAATGTAATATGTAAACTGTAGCAAGTCAGAAGAGTTTCTCTGTGGTTTCTGATTCACCTTCTCCACCACTGCAGTGGTGTCCAGATTAACCTTTTACAGAAATGTCTCAGAAGCATCCCACATATGAAATTCCTTTTGTTTACATCACGGTTACGTTTACTTTTCAGTAGAAATGTTTGTGCTGCGATGACGCCATCAGCGGTGGTCGTGTTAATGTTATCATTTATTTTGAAATCTGTCGTCATGGACAGTCTTTTGTAGCATTTGTTGGAAGAGGAATAAAATTAGAGCAATATTTCAGAGATTAAATGCTTTAAATAATAATGCTACTTCATACAAAAACTGTTCTTACATATATTTCTTTGCATTAAAACATTTGCATTAATATTAAATAAAACTGGAGAAAAACTTTAGTGCAGTGAAAACTCCTTATCATCTGTCTGCACTGATCTCATATGGCTGGGTGCATGTGTGTGTGTTTTTCTGTGAGTGTGTGTGTATGTATTTGTGAAAAAGAGGTAGATGGTGGAAGGAAAAGTAGTTCCTAAACTACACATTTATTTGCCGCAATCACTTTTTTCCTTTTTCAGCCTTAAAACCATAATATTTGATATGGATAGATATTCATTTTGCTGATAAAAAACACTGCACTTCTCCAAATCCAGCTCTTAGCTTGTTCTCTGTAGAATAAAATGTTCTTTTATTTCTGACACATATCCACAACATTCTCAGAAGATGTATGCAGGTGTACTGTGACATAATCTGTTACAAACATTATGTTTCACTTTGCCCCTACCAACCACTGAGTAAGTCATAAGTAAATCTTGCTTGTTTTAGAAATAATAGAGAAGTAATATATTACACATTGCATACACAACATAATGAATCTATCAGAAACAGAAGAATAAACATTTCTAGAATAAATGTTTCACCATTGAATTTAGGGAAGGAAAAAATCTGTCTAGGATTTTTTTTTCTTTCCCTAAGTGCAGAAATTTTAATCTGGCACTCTTGATGATGGGATATTGACCACATTAGTAGTAGGGGCTAGAATTATCTGCACTGATGTCTTTTGTTCACAACCAACAGTTTCTTGCTTAGTTAGTCATTCTATCTAACGTCTAGTTATTATTTGGACAGTTGTTGTATAGATGCCTCAGATAGTTGACTCAGATTTAAGCTGTTTTTCAGGTAAGAAACAGTCGTGGAATTCTTAAGCACTGATGTACGTCGCTCT
>JBBPDC010000035.1:931311-944811 GCA_037974485.1 Hemigrammopetersius urotaenia
CTGTGCCACAGTGTGGCCTGTCTGACTCCACACTGAAAATACTGAAGCAGTTCTTGATTGGTGCCTGTGGTTTAATAGAAACCGCATGCAGGTCTATTGCAGATCTAATATTACTCTTAATTCAAAAAGTGAATGTGACTGAAAAAAACTGAAAGCAGATCTGAGATCAGCATGAAAAGCTGGTTTTTGTTGTTGTTTCTGATTACGAAAAAAGTTTTTGTTCTGTGTTATCAGCTCATGAACACGCATTCAGCACTCCTTGCCCATAACGGCTGGGTTGGCTATATGCTCGTGGTGTTCATGCTCGTACTTGCCGAGACGGTTTCCTCCATA
Organism: Hemigrammopetersius urotaenia; assembly: GCA_037974485.1. Lineage (NCBI taxonomy): Eukaryota > Metazoa > Chordata > Actinopteri > Characiformes > Alestidae > Hemigrammopetersius > Hemigrammopetersius urotaenia. The sequence continues at coordinate 931,645 of JBBPDC010000035.1, forward strand.
AAGGCTTTTTTTTGTTCCGACAGCGATGATGAGGACCTTTAAAACGGTGCACTTTAATACCAAACCTAAAGACTGTGGTTGAAAGCCAGAATACTAAGGAAGAAATACGCGTGCAGCATTTCTGAGTGCGTGTAGGTGTAATTATGGTTCGATGTGTTAAAGCGCGGGTGTCATTGTCACTTTCCTCGACCGTACAGTATGTTCTGGAGAATAAAGCTGGCTCTGATCTGTTGTTTTAACTTCACCAAACCGTTCCACCTGCGTACTTAGAACCACTGGGGGATGCATAAACAACAGAGTTCTGGACGTTTCTTGGGCTGAAGCTGCTTATTATTGAGAAGAAGCGTTTCTAAGGCCTTGAGGTGTCGCCCTTATGTGTTATGCGAAGAACTTTTAAATAACTGCTCTCTGTTCTGACGCCTGTAATGTGGGAAGCTGTTTGGATGGGATGGAGCGCTGAGGTGGTAAGGTGCGTGTTACTCATTGACATATGTGCTGTCATCCTGTTTTAGACATCCCGGCGTTCAGAAGCTGTGCTGTAGACACAAGCCCATGATTTATTTTGACTGGCGGAGGCTGGGCCCAGATGGCCGGGTTTGGTAATGATGTAAGTCTGCTCAATGGGAGGAACTCCACTGTGGGGGCTGAATATTGCAATACGCCCCAAAGTTATTCAGGCTTTTCAGGAGTTGTGTGTGTGTGTGTGTGTGTGTGTGTGCTTATGCCAAAGAAGTCCAAAACACTGGGACAATGAAACACTTTGTAGTTTCATTATAGTGCATAATTAAAAAAAAAAAACATATTACGGTGTGTTTGCACTGTGAGGAACGGGCAAGCTGTCCGGGGTGATCGCAGGATCCAGCGCCCCCCACAGACCTGGCAAACCCTTAGAACAAATGGTAAATTATCATCATATGGAAAAACAGCTCCTTACATGGAAGTGTACATGAATATGGAATGAATACATTTATTTTATTTTAGGTTTTAGAAACAAACGGGGAAAAAAAACATAAGATGGGGGTGGAGGTAGCTCAGTGGGTAGGACACTTGCCTCCGGACCAAGAGGTCATGGGTTCGAATCCTACCTTCAGCACCACCGTTGGGTCCCTGAGCAAGACCCTTAACCCTTAGTTGCTCCAGGGAGAGACTGCCCCCTGTAGGTAGAGAATGAAAGTCCCTTTCGACAAAAGTTTCAGCTAAATGCCGTAAATGTAAATAAGACTTCTGAACCCGGGAGAACTTTGAGTTGGGTGGGGAAACCCGCAGGGGGACCGGAGAGTGGCTGAGACAAAGAGCGGCTAATGGCAAGTGTGTAGGAGAACAAACACCGGTTTTAGACTGATTTACATCAAATATTTTTACTGAGATCAGATTTTACTGATACACTCTAAGGCCTCGTTTTCACGGTCAGTTAAATGTGACCCAAATCCAATCTTTTGCTCATATGTGACAAAGATCGGATCTGTTCCATGACGCATGCGTTCAGATATTTTGAGATCGGTTTCAGGCCTCGTTCATATGTGGAAATAAATCAGGCTGCAATAATCGGCCTTTTCCTTCTTCTCCGCCTCAAAGTCAAGCTGTTATTTGGCGAATATCGCAGAGCTAGCATTAAGCATATTTCGCATTCGTCCATCTTGGCTACTGTGTGGTGTAACAACCCCCCTTTGCAAGTGTAAACAAGTGAATCGGATATGGGTCGCAATTAAAAAAACGTGTAAACAGAAGGTCAAAAAAATCGGATATAGACAACAAATCAGAACTGAGCATCAAGACCTGCCGTGTAAACGAGGCCTACGTTTCAAGGGTTAAGGAAGAGCAGTTCAGATGATTGATGGATAAATATTATGGTGTGTTTTATGTGTTAGCATTGCAGTATTGAGTGAGCGTTCTACAGATGCGGCAGAGAGAAATAGGTGGAAAAGCAGAAATCCTGTCTATAAAAGTTGCCCCTGTTTAGTTTGTCAGGAGCTCAGTGTTGAGGTTTATGGTGCTGGAACTGTTACAGATATATCAGGGTAAAAGGTAGCGTAGCCTCCGAGCTCTTCCCCAGCAGTTCACCTCATGTTTTTCCAGCCGGGGTTCCACAGCGGGAAGGCTGTTAACACGGCCACGGCTCTGATCGACGGCCTGGAATAAGCTTTCAGAGCTTTGGTCTGAGCAAAGTGTAGATACAGACCTCCTGATTCTCTCTCTCTCTCTCTCGCGCTTTTCTCTTAAATGGGAAAATTCAAAAGAGGGCCAATGGCGGAGATTAATTTGGGGCCGAGCAAAGATACAGTTGGCCTTGGGCACCAAATCCAGAATGGAAGTCGATGAATTCACAACGACTTCAAACATATATACACCCCCACACTCACACTCTCTCTCTCTCTCTCGGACGTCAGACTTTCAAACTTTTTGTCACATTTCCCCCCCCTTATCTCTACTAATTCCTCTGACAGCCCACAGATAAATTCACAGCGGTTTCAGCGCCTGTCACGGCTCGCGGAAATCCCAGAGAAAAAAAAAGGAAGCAAAAGAAGAATCGTTCTTTCCCCCTTTCTCTTTTTTTCCTCTTTTTTTCCCCCCTCTCTCTGACTATTTCTGACACTGTGGGACCCAGAGCCCACAACCCATAGCACCAGAGGTGGATTTTCATCAGAGGAAGCCATAGGCCAGAATATTTAACCAATCTGATCGCTTAAAAAGCAATGATACATAACGCAATGGAGTCTGTGATCAGGCAAGAATTTGGATGGACCTTCCATGCAAACTCACATGAAATCTATGGGCTAACTTCCTCGTTCACGTCTTTCATTCGTCTGATCACTTGGCTAGTTGTTATGTGACAGTTGTTGTATAGATGCTCTGACTGCAGTATCTTAGTTAAATAGTTGACATGGATTTAAGCTGTTTTTCAGGTAAGAAACAGTTGTGGACTTCTTAAGCACTGATGTATGTCGCTCTGGATAAGAGTGTCAGCTAAATGCCGTAAATGTAAATGTAAATGTATTGGAGTTGGACTGTAGGGGGTGCGTGCTCCCATAATGCACTGCTCTCACCCGGGGATTTTGTTGTTGTTTACTGTTTGTTGTGTTGTTTGTGGTGGGGATTCATTTAGTTACTGTTAATGTGTGTTAGTTCTTGTGTGTGAGGAATGTGTTTTGGGGGGGTGGGGGGGGTTGTGTTTGTTTCATTTAGATGTACATAGGCTACCGTGGATGAGGTGCCCGGTAGTCCTGTGTACTTAGGCCGGGTTTCCCTGCATTAAGTTAGTAGGCTGATATCAAGAGTTTACTCGTTGTTGTCTAGCTCTTCATTTACTCTGTCCAATAATACTTTGCTTGTGTCGACTCCATTTCCTCTGCTGGCGAAGAGCAAATATCGTCACAATATTCTTCCATTGCTTCATGATCCAGTTCTGATGCTCCCATTGTAGGTACTTTTAAACGTGAACAGGGGTCGGCATGGGCACTCAGACTGGACTGCAGCCTTCCCCATACGCAGCAAGCTGTGATGCACTTTTTCCAGCAGTATGTGCAACAGTAGGATTGTATCATATGGGTAGGCTAGCACACCTCAGTGAGTGGTTGGTCGTTCTACACCATGTCAATTTCTGAAATCTATTTGTCATTTATAAAACCCATATTGGCATTGCATTAAGAGTCTCCATTCCTGTGAATTCACTCAACATGGCATCTGTGCTGGATCAAATACAAAATTTCCACCAACCTCATCTAATCTAATTAACAGCTCCACACTTCGGTTTTTGAACCATGCAGAGAATGTGTGGGCCGTGCTCCTCCTGTGTCAGGGGTAACTGGGAGTTTTTGCACCAATAGCTGCAATTACTGAGGAGAATCTTGCCACCACAAGGGTACTGAAACCCTCCTTCGGAGGAGGACAGAGAATTAATTTGCCTGATTCTTTAATGCAAAATCGCAGGCCCACTTTAACCAACCAATTCCCTTTCTCATCAGTTCAGCCGAGTTCAGCCCAGGACGCAGAAAACCCAGCGCAGAGAGAGGGATATAGAGAGGGGGAGGGAGAGAGAGAGAGAGAGCTAATATGAAAGTCAAGGCCTCCCTATACTCCAGCTCATTCATTAACAAGTGCCTAGCTTTTGGGCTTACTTCAACATCTGAAGTAATTACAATAATGGAATGAACTTTATCAAATGCCCTCTCTGTTATTTTACCAGGATTTATTGAGCTGAATGATGTAGATTTGCTCAGCAAAATATACATTATTCAGAGTGGCCTCAAACGCAAGCATATATACACTATAAGGGATTTTAAGTCCAAATCCCATAACCTCATTCAACGAAAATGTTTTGTCGAGCATACACTCCTGCCATATTTGTTTTGTAGCACAATGCATCACTGTTGACCATATTCCAGTAGTGGCCCTTTTAAACAAAGTGTTGCTTATGAGATATTACATTCTGAACACTAATGTTGCATACAGTGCCTTGCTAAAGCATTCACCCCCTTTGCAGTCTCTCTATTTTGCTACCTTACAACCTGGAATTTATATAGATTTTCAATTTGATTTTAAGTGATTTAAGTGATTGCTTTTTTAAGTGATGTACCCAGAAAACAAACTACAGATTAATGAAGTTAAAAGGGGAAAAAATCTTGTTTAAAATAATTCTAAAAATGTAAAACTAGAATGTGGTGCATGCATATGTTTTCATCTCCTTTGCTTTGAAGCCCCAACCACTACCGTCAAAAGTCACTTAATTAGTTAAATAGGATCCACTTGAGAGAAATCAAAGTGTCAGATGATTACACTTGTTCTGATAGACCCCAGAGTCAACACCAGTGCAAACACCACTAAGTAAGGGCTACCATCAAGCAAGTGACATCATGAAGGAACTTTCCACACTTTTGAAAGTGAAAATGACAATTCGGTCAACACACCAGAGCACACAGTGTGAACAGCACAAAATACTTCCTCTGCATTTAACCCATTCACCAAGTGAAGCAGTCAGGAACACAGAGTGTTGGGACGATACCTTGCTCAAGGTACCTCGGTGGTGCCTAGCGGTCTCGGGAATCGAACCTGCGACTTCCTGATCACAGGGTGCATGCCCTAACCACTAGGCTACAAGCTGAGAAGTATAGATCAGGGTTGGGTTATAAAAAAAACATATCACAAACCCTGAACATCCCAAACAGCATCCATTATTAGAAAATGGAAAGATTATGGCACCATAGCAAACCTGCCTAGACAGGATTGTCCATCAAAACTCACAGACCGGGAAAGGAAGGCATTAATCAGAGCAGCAACCAAGAGGCCAACCTGAAACCCTGATAACCCTGAAGGAGCCGGACAGCTCTACTGCAGAGGTGGGAGCATCTGTCTATAAGACCACTATAAGCCCTACACTGCACAGAGCTGGGAAATTTCCTTGCTGGAAAATTTGCCAGAAGGTGTATTGGAGAGTCCCCAAACATGGGAAAAAGCTGCTGTGGTCAGAAGAGTTTAAAAACTTATTGGCCATCAAGGACAACACTATGTTTGGCACAAACCTAATACCTCTCACCATGCTGAGGACAGCATCCCCACAGTGAAGCATCGTAGGGGCAGCATCACCTTCCAGAAGCACAATGACCCTAAACACACTGCTAAAGAGAAACAGGTAAAGGTCCTGGAATGGCCCAGTCAAAGTCCAGACCTCAATCCAACTGAGAATCACTGGGATGATTTAAAAATTGCTATACACAAGCAGAGTCCATCGAACTTGAAGGAGCTGGGGCAGTTTTGTCATGAAGAATGGGCAAATATACCAGTGTCTAGATGTGCCAAGCTTGTGGAGACGTACGCGAAGAGACTTGTCGCTGCAAAGGGTGACTGTACAAAGTATTGATTCTGGAAGGGGGTGAATACGTTTGTTATGTCTTATTTTTTTCACAATAAAATGAATTTGCCTCTGCAAAATGGTCCCTGTGTTGTGTAAATTAAAACTACAACACCTCCCCAAATTCCTTTTTAATTTCAGATTGTAATGGAATAGGATACAATGCCAAGGGGTGGGGGGGTTGAATACTTTTGCAAGTCACTGTAGGGACATAAACACTTAAAAAGCTCCACATTATGTTTTGCTGTCTTGTATTTCCAAACACTAGACACTTTATTGGGAATGCATACCTTCCATTTCTAAACATGGGCCAGTTTATTTCTACAAACTCTCCACTTTATTAGAAACATCAGTGTTGCGTTTCCTCACTCTGACCACATCATGAGAAACACCCACTTTGTGCTTCTACACACTGGCAACTTTATTAGAAACACTTGCTTTGTAGCTTCTTCATACAGGTGTACAATTCCAAATTTTAACCTGACTGTTGCTGCACATGATTTCACTCCCCTGTACCACATTTAACACCGGCCATTTCTGACCACAAGCCCCCTGTAACAAGATATTTGGTTGTTGGATGATTCTTAGTAGAGCAGTGACTCAGTGGTGAGTGTGGTGCTTGTCAGGTGTAGTGGTGTCGCAGAGGCTTTAACACATCAGTAGCCCTGCTAGGCTGAGAGTGGTCCAGCTCTGTGGTCAGAAACTGATTACTGATGGAGGATTAGAGCAGGGATCTCAGTCCTGGAGGGCCTCTATCTCTACTAATGTGCATTATCACTACTAATGTCAACACTTATGTCACTAATGTCACTACTTATGCCATTCCCTATACAATAGTATTATGTGCAGTTTCACTACTTATAGCACTATAATATGCAATAATGGACTCTCTATAGAGAGCAACGTCAAAACACTATTTGTGTTACTAGTACTTCAGCACCAATTTTATATATTTATTTATCTATAGCAGTGTCAACCTCTCTTTCTGACCTTATTGACTATGGCATTTTGTTTTCACTGGAGAGTTTTATTTTGACTTACATTGTTTTTGTATCTCGGTGTCCCTGCAGTCGTAACATGAGCAACTCTGTTTGGCATCAATAACGTCTTCTGATTCTGAAGTTGGACTAAGCAGCTTAACTGCTACACACTAAAAGCTTAATATCTTTTCTTGAGCATCTCTGAGCACTTTGATTCAGATATAGCGAGGGAGGTGGGGAGGGCCGAATGTTGATGATAATTAGAGTCTGCAATTGTGTTCATGGCATCCGGCCGTGCAGATATATTATCGGACCGGTGTGTGAGGGCTGCTTGCTTTATTGGACAAATTATTTTAGAATACTCTATTATTGCCATGCTGTAGACAATCTGGGTGCGCAGCGGGACTCCGACATGTCCGATTTATTCGGGAAGCGCCAGTGTGTGATACTGACCTGACAGTTCAATCAAACAAACCGTAATAGTTCCTAAAAATCTAGTTTATCCATGTCTGCGCCCAAAGGCTGAATCTCACAAGACACCTGCTACCCCAGAAAAGATGACTTCTATTAGGAGATCGAGAGACCCCAGCGTACCCGAGATTTGTATCAAAGATTACTTTTTTGCACGTGTGCAGAGGCATCGTAGCCTGGAGACCACTGTTTCTTCTGCTGTTTGTCATCTTTTAGTCCCGAGAAGCTTTTCAGGGACTTTGGTGTTCACAAGGCTGGGCTTTACACATCACTCTCCAGCTATTGCACTGGATACTGTAGATATTTCACTGCATTTTGCCATTTTGCGTTTGGAGTATTAGCACACACTCAAAGAAATGAACCATGTGGGCTGAATGACCTACCAACTGAAAGAGTACCGGGAGCCAGAAAAGAAGAGCTCACATGTAATGCAACTGTTTTTACCCTGTCTGTTTATCACAACAACTAAGAACAACAACAATGATGCCTTTTTCTTGATACAAAGAAAAGTACTTCAACACCCCAGTGAGGTATGGTGCTGAATCTTAAAGAGACATTTGTTTTCCAAAGGCCTTAGACTACATGTTGAAACAATATTACCAGCAGATATTAAATCAAACCTGACTGCCTCTATCAGGAAACTTAAACCTGATTGTGGTCGGATCTTCCATCAAGACAATATTCCATTGCAAAACTGGTTCACAGGCCACAGAATGAAGGTTTTTCATTGCCATCCATGTCTCCCATGGAGGAGAGTTCACAAGCATGGGCTTTTGGTAGAATTATATCAGATCTCCTGCCGTGTATTCTCCTATTATTATAATTATTATTATTATTATTATTATTATTAGTAGTAGTAGTAGTAGTAGTAGTAGTATTAGTATTATTATTATTTTTTTTATTATTGTATTTTGAAAGAAATATCACATTTACCAATGTCGCTACTATTTTTAGAGGGTGCTAAAAGATTAACTGATAATAGCTGATAAAAGCTGATAATAACAGCAGATAAAAAGCAGATGCTTTGACTGTTTAATTGTATTTGTTTTTCAAGTAGTGTAGAATTGCAATTGTCAATTTTTACATTTATATATTCTATGAAATGTCATAAGGGCTGCCAATATTTGCAGAGTGTGTCATTTTTAAAGCAAACTTTTGAATATAATACTCCATGATAATAACACTCAGATAATTTGACTGTTTAATTGTATTCTGTTTTCAGACGGTGTAGGAAGGGCTGGACTGAGAATCAGTTTATCCTGAAAAGAGCTCTAAAGGAGATTACATGGAGGAAAAGCAGAATAATGTGTGACTCAGGGGTCAAAATTCATCTAAATTGAATCTTCTCAGGCACTGGGCACTATGACACAAACGGAGGGCAGGATGAATGAGCTAGAATCACAATAGCCATTGATTGGATTTCTCGAGTCAGTGGAGGTCAGTAGATAAATCAACACGAAACTTCATGTTGCTCCAAAGACACTTTCATTACACGCACCTTGAACACACACGCACACACAAACTCACACATGCGTTTGCTCATTTGCGCAACTGCAGCAGGCGCAATTCATAAAAAAATCTACATTTCATGATTCCAGAGGTGTCCCATAAAATCTTCCTAAACACTTTCAGATGTGAAAATGTGTTGACAGGAACATGGCGAGCAGCACATTTCCATGAGATTAATGTAATGATCGTGTTCACATGCAGTGTTATAACACATTTAAATGGAGCCTCTTCACTATAGACTTGCAACCGCAGCCCCAGATCACAGTGCTGCTACTCAACACCTGCCATCACGCCCGGCTCGGGGCGCAATCTGAAGTGGGAGACAAATAACTGTTTTTGCCCTGGGGGATTATTACCTGTCTCGAAAGCCACCTCTTTGCTTGTGTTTCGGGCGGAGACTGATAGCACATCTGGGGTCTCACCCCGATAAGACTTCTTAGGCTCTCTTACACTGTGTGACATGCTGTTATCTACTAAAACGGACAGGCTAAATGGCTGCCGCCATCGCTGTTTAGACTGGGCAGTGTACTCCAGTCCAGATTTATAGACAGAGGTGAGCTATATAGTGTCAGAAACCAGACAAGCAATGGTACTTTTCTATAGATATAGAGAAACCATGTGGTACCTAAACTGTACTGCAATGGTACAGAGGTTGGAGTTAGAAGTTTCATTCTCTCACCACAGTTTATGACCGGGCATCATCCCAAAACCGTGTCCTTAAAGTCAAGCCAGCGCAATGTTTTTCTGTCCGAGCCTATTTCGTTATAATGCCTTTTTATTTTTCATAGTCTTGTTTGTGCTGTTTTATTTTTCTTGCCATTGTTTAACCATCTGATGCTAACCTAACCAAGCTAACTTGTTAGCGATGGCTTAGTATAGCTTTGTGTTTCTTATAGTAAACTTTATATTCAGCCCAAAGACAGTAGTGCTTGTACCATTTCCACTTCCAAATTGTTTATTTGTATCCCCATTGTTGTTTTTCTTGCACAGATAGTAAAAAAAAAACCTAAAACAATGACCTGTATCCAAGTCCTCTTATTGTCATGACAGCATTGGAATGGAAAAACATTATGGTACGGCACCGTTCCCTGTGCCAGGGGAAAAGGGCAACAAGTCTGTTAAAGATTACTCAAGGGTAAAAGCGTGATGATTTAGACATATGGTTCTGCTACTAGCTTACAGTGCTTACTAGCTACAAAAACCTCAGAAAGCAAAGCTAGGACACCAAAAATAACATAGCTAGTCGATGGCGTTTGGAATGAACAAGTTAATTTAAGAAAACTTAGCTTTAAGAAAAGTTTTACAATTCTCTTTATAAATGTATTTAATTAGTCAAACATGGAGCCCAGATTGTTAGCGAATCTACAAGGTGAGCATTACTATAAACACCAGAATTTAATGCTCACTCATGGTCTCAGTAAATACATGCCCCAAAAATTATTCTGCATCTACTATGAAGTTTTCCGCTACTATGAATGATGTCGTATGAATGTCGTGCTTCATATATATTTTTTGGAAACTACTCTGAATTATTCAGGATCTACTGTAAATTATTCAATAACAATTAGTAATTATTTATTATTTAGTACCTTTGATGCACTATTACTGTCAAGGTGGGTGTGTAGAAGGGAAAGGGGAGGACACAAACTACTTGGAAAAAAACACAATGTTTAATAAACAGAGACACGAAAAAGAAATACAAGAACTAAGGAAATCCCGACTCAGGGGAGGCTACAGTGAACACAAGGAAAATACAGCAAAACAAGATTAAACCGCAAGGCTCATGCTAAACATACAGATACTGAACATAAACAAAGCAGGGCTGCACTCGCAGACAGACAAGAAGAACGTAGGTAACAGAATATGACCACTCTGACACCAAATTCAATGGCGGAAAGCACGAGCCTGCAAAACAAAAAAGAACAACAGGAACATTAAATACAAGCATTGGGAATAATCAGACAAGGTAGGGGTACAAACACACACACGGAGGTAGAGCCAATAGCTGCACGCTGGTTCGGGGTCAGGCTGGGCTATAAATAGTGCACGGGATGAGAAAGGGGTGAAACTACTCAAGACGGGAAACAGGTGAAGCTAATCAAGACGGGACGTGATACAAACAGTGCTGGGAGACTCTAAAGGGCACAAGGGGAGAAAGGAGGGAAGACACTAAGACAAAAATGAACAGGAAAACTAATACACAGGGGATGGGGAGCAGAATCTACGGGGAGAGGGCGAGGCGACCGTGACAATTACAAACTATAGTTGGTAACTATTATACATTATTCAATAACTATTAGGAGTTATTCCGGATCTAATATGAAAGTAACAATTAAGAATGATTTAGTGCCTACTATTAATTATTCAGTATACATTATGAACTATTCAGTAATTACTATTAGTTACTCAGGATATAATATGAATTGTTCACTGACTATTGTGAATGGTTTAGTGTCTATTATGATTTATTCATGATACAATATGAATTATTCAGTGATTTCTGTGAAATTGTGATTATTATGAATTATGAACTGCTCAGTGAGTACTATGACAGTTCTGTAGAAATGAGAGTGAGAACCTGAAACATGGACCCACATACTGAGCTTTAGAGGTTAAAGAGCATGTTTTTATCTGCATCTTGTCCTCCAGTCTGACACACTACAGTGTGTTAGACACAGCCTGGCCAGATGTGCAGACACGCTATGCTTCCAGATGAAGGGAATGGAGGCGTGTCCCGCTGAGCAGCACATCCTCGGCTCCCTCCAGCCCCGCATCCAGGATAACATGGGACATCTTTGAAGTTTAACACACCCTGCACCGCAGAGACTCTGTGATGTGTATGACCTCCTCCCACAGCACCCGCAGGAGGCTGTGTTTCACTAATAGCATCTCAGCAGGTGCACCTCAGATCCACTCAGGCAGGAGGAGCTCATTTTTAGGCTTTTATGTCTGTCTCTCTGCCTCTGCGGCCTGGAGAGCGTATCACACCCCACTTCAAACTCTGGGAATCTCCCAGCGAAGGTATAAATGGATGATGCTTCACACTGAAAAGGTGCAGCCTGTTTACGACTTAACAGGGAGGTTAACCCATAGAACTCAGAGTGTATTAGTAAAATCCAATTTCAACAAACACAAACGGTTCCCTGCTCTTTTGCTCGGTGCGCTGCTCAACCACTCTCCAGACCCCCTCCATCTGCAGGTTTTCCCCACCCACTTGTGGGAGGAGACTGTCCCGAAAGTTCTCCCGGTCTTGTGTCCTTTTCTGTTTGTTTCAAGACCTAAAACAAATTTGTAAAAGGTGCCCCAGATCTTACATGTACTAATGCCTAACCAATATAATATGAGATCTGGGTCACACTATCACATTAAGGACACTTAGACGGGCATGACACATTCATTAGCAATTGGCTGTAATTAAACTTAGTAAGCATGTAATGATCAGATGGAAGGTGTTCTGCAAGTAAAGGCTACACATTTTGGCTATCAGTTTGAAATCCATCTATGTCAATACATCTCACTGACTTATGCCAGTGGTGGTCAGTCTTACCTTTCAGGCCTCAAGAAGCAGGGGAGGTCAGGTGGAGGTTCAAGAGCTGAGGCTTTTCAGGCCACAGCCTTCATCCAGTCACTGCAGGCAAAGATCTTCTAAAAGGTAATTCAGTTTTCAATCTGTTTCTCTGGGTTGGTGTGTATGTGTGTGTGTGTGTGTGTGTGTGTGTGTGTGTGTCTGTGTGTGTGCATGGCACATGCACACCTCCCTCCACTTCTTTATTAGAACAAACAGACAACGGCTAGCAAACCGCCAAGACTCACATGCATTGTGTGCATTAATTTGTATGTTGTTTTGTTTCCTGCCTAAAGCACTCCATATTTGTCTTCGTTGTGGATCATGAATTATTCAGCATCTCCTTCTCCTGAAATTGATGATCTTTAACTTTGTCGACTTTCATCCATATGCATATATATTCATTTATCTATTCCCCGTTCCATTACCCGCAGGAATATCGTATCTGAGGGGGTCGCCAATATGTCAGCAGGAATGTTTAGTGCCATATTACCTGACACTGGGCTTTCTGTCTCCTGCTGAAATTTCTGAATTAAATTCAGCCACGCTCTGAAGGACTGGAGTTATTTAGGCTGGGGTAAATGCTCTGGGAAAAGGGCATGCTGAATACCGGAACAGCTGATGATGTTGCAATACATTCCCACAAACAAGCTGACCACCACAAACACACAGCTTATATATTCATGCATGGGTGAACAGGCATTATTCCAGACAAGCTGCCTGAAAGGCCAGTGCTCACACACGCAATATGAAAAAGGTAAATATATATATATATATATATATATATATATATATAT